>OY757550.1:19346153-19351153 GCA_963584105.1 Alviniconcha strummeri | reverse complement strand
GACCGTGCGCGCAGATGCATGAGTGTGTGCGTGCGTGCGTGCGTGCGTGCGTGTGTGTGTCGGTGTGTGCGCGTTGTTGCTAGCGGTTGGTGGGGGGGGGGGGGGGGGGGGAGGGAGGGGGTGCCTTAATAGCTAAGACCGAAACAAAACAATGTTTGAGGCAACATGCCAAACATCAGGGGATAGTCTATGGGAGACAATCCATTCAGCTAGTCCAAAGAGCCTAACCCAGTTACACAAGTGTGGAAACAATGCTCTATGTACATATCAGTTTATAAAGGAAAGAAATGATTTGAGAACTGTTATGTAATGCTGTTTCCTGGGTTATCTACTCTTATGTATCAGTGTGTATAATTCACAGCGGTATAGCTTATGCCATTCATATTGGTATCTTTAATAATAATGTACATTTATCATGCGCTCATCAACGAACAGGGCAATCGAACAGGGCTAACGACAATGGCCAGCCAGATGCCGAAGTTTCTTTCTCACTGAACGGATTGAATGAGCGTGGAATTTTACTAAGTCTGTGGACATCCAAAATGATTCAGTCCAGCCAGATCTCAGTACGCACGAAGTCAGTGTCAGCACGTTCCCCCCATGACCGCTTTGGAGGAATTGTAGAACTTTAAAATCGACTTTGATAGGTTGTCGCTGTGCGACAGCAAGATAAACGAGAGGGGTCTATTGCCAAATTAACTCACCGTGACCGACTGTGCGCCATCAGAGCATTGCTGTATTACTCACAGTCTCATTGTGAGAGAAATTAATGTCAAACGATTTCACACTTGTTTCAGAACGACCATCAGGCAATGTGAATCATCATGCAGTCTCGTGACGTTTATGATCTAACAGGATTTAATGGGAATACCGGAGAGAGAGAGAGAGAGAGAGAGAGAGAGAGAGAGAGAGAGAGAGAGAGAGAGAGAGAGAGAGAGAGAGAGAGAGAGAGAGAGAGAGAGAGAGAGAGAGAAATGTTGATGGGGACTAAGCAGAGGGTGGAAGGCTACGTTTATGAAACTGCTTGGACAATTTATGTCCAGGCAACAAAGGAAAGTTCAAAAGAACAATAACACGTATTCCGACTAGGCAAAGCGTATGATAAATGTATAAATAGCACGGTAGGTTTGAGGGAAAGGCGTGACTTCGCCCGGAGGTTTCTGCGCAACGAGAATTGGTAAGTCACTTTACTTTCCTCTTAATTTTGTCACTCTGTTGGTTGCTTGTTCCTCTATGTCGATGGCATGGCGATAGTCTAACCCCGGTTGCTGCCGGGGACTGCAAGGCCACCGGGTCTCCGAGCAGCTTCTCCCCTTGAACTGGGTGTTCGTCGATGTGTCGTTTGCCATACGTACATCATGAACCCTATGTATGAAGAACAAATCCCCTCCACCCCCTTTAATTGCCTTTATCTTGTAATCAACGTAACATTTGAAGAAACTGGCATGCGTGAAGCGCAAATAGGACTAACCAACTGGCTTCAATGCGTTTTACTAGAGAAACAAACAAAACCAAAACAAACATCCGCCGCCCCAAGAAACAAACCCCAAACTAACAAGAAATAAAAATCTTAAACAAGAATGACTGCTATCGTTCTAAAATAAGATCCAAACACATAAAAAGTTCAGAAGAACGCTTATTTATTATGAACCAGACACACCATCTGCAAATTTTCGAGGAAATCCCCTTTGTCAAGCTACAAAACGACACTTAACGGTTAAACGGTTAAAAACGATTAAAATGAAACTGATCATTGTTGTTGAGCTTGTCCAGTGCTTGGAAGACTGTTGCTTATATGAACCGAATTAGTTTTGCGCTTTTGTTGTTGCTTATATGAACCGAATTAGTTTTGCGCTTTTGTTGTTGCTTATATGAACCGAATTAGTTTTGCGCTTTTGTTGTTGCTTATATGAACCGAATTAGTTTTGCGCTTTTGTTGTTGCTTATATGAACCGAATTAGTTTTGCGCTTCTTGTTTCTTGGAGGCGTCTTTTAAAAACAAATTATGTATTTATTATGTATTATTATGTATAATATTAGCAAGAACGGCGATTTTAAACTTCGTATGAAAGCAATTGGTTGTCGGTAAATGAATTAAGGCGCAGTGAGTCTGCTCGAGAGCGGAGAACAGCGCTATATAAAAGCGATTAAAAACAACTGCTGTGCAATTGTATCCTACGTAGTTTTTTTGTTTTTCCGTTTTCTTCTTCTTTTATCTCCAGATTACCTGTAAGCGATCATGGTTCGTTTCCGTGTTGTCGTCACCCTTGCGGTGTGTTGTCTAATCACCGGCTTCAATGGATCTGGTAGGTACAGCCGGTTGGTTGCCGGTATATCGTGTGTAGTGGTTGGTATAACCGTATGGCAGGTATGTTCAGTTGATGACAGGTACACCGAGATGCTAGTAGCTACATACCCAATCGATAGGATAGCTTGAAGAAGTGAGATTTCAAAGATCGCCAACATTAAGTATCACAGAGGCTTATAAGATCACAAGCAGGATAATAATAATATCAATAACAACAATAAAAGTACAAAACAAATTATACCTGCGCAGACGAGTATACTGAATATACTGTAAGATCATGTACAAACAACTTAAACAGGAAGGTAGCAGCGCGGATCGGAAAATATGGCCAGTCTTTTGGTTTTGGAATAAAGACAAGACTTGAGGAGAGATCTGAAGGAGTCCAGGGAGAGTTTCTGTCGGAGACGAAGGGGAAGGTCATTCCACGTGGAGGGGCCGAAGACAGAAAAGGTGTGGGAACCAACAGTGGAAAGTGTCGAACGCGGAATCTGGAGGCTGAGAGTATCAGAAGCAGAGCGGAGAGAACGGGATGGTGTGTAAGGTTGTGTAAGTGTTGTGGGAGCGGGGATAGCTCAGTGGTTAGAGCGCCGGATTCGTGATCGAAAGGTGGAGGGTTGGAATCCCTGCTGGAGCGGCGGGAGAATTTTCTTCTCCAGGGTCATCTTTCTGTACTGACTCTTATTTCGGTATCCGTTCCACCCCCGTGTTACCGCAGTAGCACGTAAAAGACCCCAGTCATTCTGTCAAAAGTGCAGGTGGCAGGTTACAGATAAACACGCATACACCTTACGTATGTGGCTTTGCATGAAGTGACACGGTGCATGGTTGTATGGTGTACACAGAATGCGCCGAGATGGCAGCAGATTCTTGTGGCACCAGCCATGCCAGCGCTGTAAGTACACCACTTCGGTGGATATTCAAAAACGCGCTGTAAAAAGCTATTCACTCATGTAATGCAGTACGAGAGCGAGCGCAGTGAGTCTGCTCGAGAGCGGAGAATAGCGCTGTATCAAAGCGATCAATAATAATAATAATATCCAGTCATAGAGATAAAGCGGATCAGTGCACGTAATGCATTTATAGCAGAGGGACTTTTAACTGAACTGGTCTACAAAATCACTGACGTACTGCCTCGTACTGCCTTAGAAATCAGCAACGTAATCTCTCGTACTGCATTACAAATCACTAACGTAATCTCTCGTACTGCCTTATAAATCACTAACATGCTGTCTCGTACTGCCTTACAAATCACTGACGTGATCTCTCGTACCTCATTACAAATCAGTAACGTAATCTCTCGTACTGCATTACAAATCAGTAACGTAATCTCTCCTACTGCCTTGCAAATCACTAACATAATGTCACGTACTGCATTACAAATCACTAACATAATCTCTCGTATTGCCTTATAAACAACTAACGTAATCTCCCGTACTGCATTATAAATCACTAACGTAATCTCTCGTACTGCCTTACAAATCACTAACATAATCTCTCGTACTGCCGTACAAATCACTGACGTTGTCTGGTACTGCCTTACAGATCACCAACATAATGTCTAGGGTTGGCCTACAGATCACCAACACGTGTTGCACTGATTTACAGATAACCAACATGTTGTCTTGAACTGGTTTACAGATTACCAATATGATGTCTAACACATCACCAGCATGTCTTGCAATGGCTATTAGCAACACAGTGTCAGGTACTGGTTTACAGAGCACCAAGAGGTTCTTTTGCGCTGACTTACATGATGTGTAACACTGGCGTACAGATCACAACCAAGACGTCATACTGCATTAGCTTACAGACCACAGACACAATGTCATGTTGCCTTAGCATACAGAACAGAGACACAATATCGTGCTGCCTTAACATACAGAACACAGACACAATGTCATGCGGCCTTAACATACAGAACACAGACACAATGTTATGCTGCCTTAGCATACAGAACAGACACAATGTCATACTGCTTTAGCTTACAGATCACAGACACAATGTCATGCGGTTTTAGCTTACAGATCACAGACACAATATGCTGCCTTAGCATACAGAACACAGATACAATGTCCTACATTGGCTTACAGATTATCAGCATGATGTCATGTACTGGCCTACAGATAATGTGTAAGATGATGGCTTATATATATATATGGGGGGGGGGGGGGGGGGACAACTCTAAGCCGAGATGAACTCTTTTTGAACAGTTTGTTCGGTCTTACAGTTCATGTTTTTTTATTCATCGTGTTTTAGTCACTGGTATTTTAAGAATCGTTGTGCGAACTGTGCTTTTACCCATGTTCAATTGTAAAACATACCACCCCCCACCCCCCGAGGAAGGCAGTCGCCAAAAATGTGGGAACTTTATGCTAACTTGTTGTTTTTCTTTGATTTTGTCATGTGTGTGTGTGTTTGTGTGTGTGTGTGTGTGTGTGTGTGTGTGTGTGTGTGTGTGTGTGTGTGTGTGTGTGTGTGTGTGTGTGTGTGTGTAAAGAGAGAGAGAGAGAGAGAGAGAGAGAGAGAGAGAGAGAGAGAGAGAGGAGAGAGAGAGAGAGAGAGCAATTTTTGACATCTTTTAACCCTAACCCAACCTAAACGGACAACAAAGAGCCGCATGAGGCGGAGGATGGAACAGAAAACATGGCAGGTCTATAGTTTGGAAAAACAAAATGTCTTGATATTTAATTTG
>OY757550.1:19330566-19340566 GCA_963584105.1 Alviniconcha strummeri | reverse complement strand
GGGCGACTAAATCTAGCTGTGTGTTATTCTTCTTCAGCTTTTGGTTTTTGTGTTGGCTATCTTCGTCGTCTTCTTTTCACGTTACATCAGATGCACAACTGATAGTATTGCGGACGACTTAAACTCTGTCTCGTCATTGTTGTGCCGTCTGTTTTTCTGCGGACTTTCTTCCTCTTCTTCTCAGTATATTGCATCAACTATCGCTTCAATTGCAGAAGTCTTGCGGGAGACTTAAGCTAAAAAAAAATATATATATTTTTGTAGTCTTCTGTCCCTCCGTGGAATTTCTTCGTATTTTTAAAATGTTATATCACTAGAACTATACCTTTAGCTGCAGAAAGTCCTGCCGACGACTTATCAGGCTATGTAACTCTGTAAGCCGTACCGACACTGACACACTAAGTAAGTAAAATGGTGCTTATCGTCCACAGAAACCGTAAGGCTTATTAGGGGCGGGGAGAAGGGGGTATGGAGGTGGGGGAGAGGTAGATTATATACCTATCGCTACACTGTCGCCACCAGAATAACTTCTGCATTAAGGTGGGCAGAGATTAGAGCCATTTTAATGTTTTATTAATTGTAAGGGACAAAGTTTCAAGTGCGTATCCACAGACCACACCTTTTGAGGAGAGAGCCAAATCGCCTCGGAATCGAACCGAGATCCTTCTGCTTACCAGCCTAATGCATTACCGCTAGGCCCTCACACTGACACACGGTTTCAGCGTCATGTGGATATCGATAGCCGTGAACTGACAGTCCCAGCAATAAAAACACGACGGCGCCGACAGTTAAGCGAGGTCGGTTTCAGCGCTAGGTAAACATGTCGTGTGACTGGACTGATAACAATCACCTGAACAGGGTACTAATGCTAGTAATAGTCGTCATCGATTGGCACCAGGTAGGCTAATGGGAGGCCGGTCAATTGGAGCCATTGGAGCATTGCCGGGAGGAAATTCAGTTGATTCAGTGTCGGTACTTGGTCTTCAACCCTGTCACTGCCATGCATACATGGACACCATAATTATGCCCGGCTGCCGAATGTGAATCTAGTTCGATGTTGCTTTACGTTCACAGGGACCATAAGGACTGTTAGGGACAGGGAGCCCAGGACGGCCTACCTCGACTTTCACACAGCTCCTGACCTCTGATACTTTGATAGTACAGTGTTGCTTTATATCCACAGAGACCGTAAGGACTGTTAGGGACGATGAGCCCAGGACGGCCGCTTCGACTTTCACACAGCTCCTGGGCTCTGATACTTTGATGATGATGAGTTGATGCTTAATGTCCTCAGATGTCATATGACATATTAGGGACAAGTTGTGACCAATGCCGAAGCACGGTTCAGTAAAAGCCACATACGTAAGGTGTATGCGTGTTTAGCTGTAACCTGCCACCTGCACTTTTGGCAGAATGACCGGGATTTTTTACGTGCTACTGTGGTAACACGGGGGTGGAACGGATACCGAAATAAGAGTCAGCACAGAAAGTCGACCCTGGAGAAGAAAATTCTCCCGCCGTTCCAGCAGGGATTCGAACCCGCGACCTTTCAATCACGAGTCCGGCGCTCTAACCACTGAGCTATCCCCGCCCCCTCTGATACTTTGATAGTACAGTGTTGCTTTATATTCACAGAGACCATAAGGACTGTTAGGGACGATGAGCCCAGGACGACCTACCTCGACTTTCACACAGCTCCTGACCTCTGATACTTTGTCAGGACAGTGTTGCTTTACTTCCACAGAGACCGTAAGGACTTTAGTGTTAGGGACAGGGAGTGGCCTAGGACGACCGCTTCGACTTTCACACAGCTCCTGGGCTCTGATACTTTGTCAGTACAGTGTTGCTTTACTTCCACAGAGACCGTGATGACTATTAGGGACGGGGAGGGGGGGGGGACAGTACAGTGTTGTTTTATATCCACAGAGAACATAAGGACTATTAGGGGCGGGGGGGGGGGGGGGTCTAGGACAGTACAGTGTTGCTTTATATCCACAGAGACCATAAGGAATATTATGGACGGGGAGGGAGGGGGGGGACAGTACAGTGTTGTTTTATATCCACAGAGACCATAAGGGCTATTAGGGACGGGGGGGGGGGGGGGGGGTCTAGGACAGTACAGTGTTGCTTTACGTCCACAGAGACCATAAGGACTATTACGGACGGCGAGCCTAGGACGGCCAACTCGACTTTCCAACACCTCCTAAGCTCTGCTGTGAATCCTGTAATCCTTCAGCTTTTAGCATGAGGAAGGATTTGCACCAAAACAGACAGTGTTGAAAGTAGGCCGGTTACAGGCTCGGTGAATGTTTGGTTGGTTGGTTAAACGTGTTTAGCGCCGGGTCACTTGTCTCCGAAGAGATACTGGCGAGGGCTGAGATCCCAGGAGGTGTGGGAAAGGGAGATTATGCCTAACGCTACGCTGTCACCACCAGACTGACTCCTGCATTCAGCCTTATGACGTGTAGCGGTGAGACTGAGAGCCATTTTGATATTTCATGAACTGCGAGGGACAAAAACTAACGTTAAATCTGCTGGAGACAGATCTATCCACTTTCAGCCAGCTCAAATCTGGAACTCTCTTCCTACAATAGTTACTGTCCGCAGCTGTCCATATCTCTCCTATTAATTTTTTTTTCTTTTCTTTTTTTCTTCTAAATCCACATCTGTTTAAAAAACGCATCTCTCTTGGTTTGTAAAACACCTTTTTCCGCACAGTTTGACTATTGAATGGATGTATGCGAGCGCGCTTGTGTGTGTGTGTGTGTGTGTGTGTGTGTGTGTGTGTGTGTGTGTGTGTGTGCGTGCGCGCTGATGTCTAGTACAGTGTAAATATGTACATTTGTGTTGTTGTTGTTGTAGAAAACCGCTTTGAGCTAAGTCATGTCATGGACACTGCGCTACAGAAGTGCTATATATTATTATTATTATTATTTTTTTACTAGCCTAACGCCTAACCGCTAGGCCAAGCCGGCTCACCCCGGAAAACGTAAGTAAGTAAGTAAACATGGTGCTTAACGTCCACAGAAACCACAGAAACCATAAGGCTTATTAGGGACGGGGAGGGGTGGGGGAGGGGTATGGATGTGGGGGGAGAGGGAGATTATTCGTTTGCAGACCTTTATGTGTGCTTTTCAGTCCGGAAAATGTGTGGGTTGGTGCAGAGAGCGGGTCACTGCGCGATCGATCGCGGTTACACCGAGGACAGAGAAACAGCAGTCATCACATCACATTACCAGTCACAAGTGGCAGTTTGATTCACTGTGACACCTAGACATGCCACTTTACTTCTCAAGAGGATACAGGGGCCGGAGAACTAGTAGAAGTAGGTCGGAGTAGTAGAAGCAGCAGTAGCAGTACTTAGACGTGGTGTCTTTGTATATATATATATATTTGAAGTACGTTAGTAGTAGTAGTAGTAGTAGTAGTTGTAGTAGCTTCGTGAGACTTGATACAATGTTAAAATGAAGTTTTAGAGAATTGATATAAAAGATGCCGGAATGGCCACATGTACCCACCCCCAAACCCTCCACACACACACACACACACGTATACATAACCACACACACACGCGCGCGCGCACACACCGACACACACACGCACGCACTGACACACACTGACACACACACACACACACACACGCGCACTCACACACACACACACACACACACTCACACACACACACGCAGCTCCTTCTACTTGGCTTATTTCTGTAACCGTGTCACGAGGATGTTTTGATGTTGTCAGTGTTTTCAAGTATGGACAAAATGCGACGCCGATGAACTTGACATTGAACTACACCGCGTCAGTCACTCATTAACAGCGGCCTGTTTGATCTTGCTCCTCGGGCGATGCGAGTGCGTTTGAATGTAACGCTGCCGATCACTGAGGTGTGACGGCGAAAGCTGAGGCTGTGGCAGACCTGAACAAGTCATGCCACTTACCTTCTAAAGAGGATACGGGGGCCGGAGAAACTAGTAAAAGTGGAATTGATATGAATGATGCCCGAATGATATGTACCCCCCTTCACACACACACACACACACACACACACACACACACACACACACACACACACACACACACACACACACACACACACACACACACACACACACGCACACACCCTAATCAGAGTAAACAGACTGCCTGCTTCCAGGAAGTAAGTGGCACGGACTAATGAATCAAGTAAAAAATACAAGCACTACCTGCTAGCACTGACCTACCCACTCGGTCCCCGGACACTGATTCTGTGCCGGCGACCGACTGACAAAACCTCGCTCCTTTTTCTTTCTTTCCCCCCGCCCTCTTTTCCCAGCTGTAGGCTATCATGCGGTTGATCGATCGTCGGAGTGCACTGGGTAACACGGCTATGAAGCCTGGCTCGGTGGAGACTTTCACAGCACTGCAGCCGTGTCCCACGAGGGACGGTCGATGACAGCTGAGTTACCTAGCTATAGCACAATCATCCCGACTACTCGGTAACGACTCGACTTCGGCAGCTGAGAGCCCAGTACTCCAGTAGCCTGGTAGTCGACACTGGCCCGGCAGAGCTCTGTGTTAAGATTTAGTCATAGCCGCAGCCGCCCACACATTTCGTCATCGGAAGACAACTGTTTTTCGGAGGGTGGGGGATGGTGGGATATGAGGCAACACTGACGATGCATTGATTTGGCAGTATTGTCACTGTCTAAGCACAGGGGGCTTTACTGACAAATACCGCATGGCTGAGTGAACAACTTGAATGCCGTGACACAAGACTGAACACAGCATGTGCAGCTAGCCGAGACGACGGAGTGGAGGTGTAGCTGTGTGCCGTGATGGCTTGACCTGACCGATAGAGCTTGAAGCCCCGTCCTCCCCCTTTTCTTCCTGTCCTCCCTTTCTCAATCCATTGTTTACACGGTTAGCCAAGGCACCGGGCCTGCGCATGCGTAGTGACCCCGCAGCACGTCGCAATGGAGCGGCCGAAAGGTAAGCGGCAGGGTTTGAGTTGAGATAACTGCCTGGCTGTTCTACAGCCGTTCGTAGATTGCAGCGGTCTGTGGACCGGGTGGTAGGCATTCTCTGGGATCCCGGGACCTTGTATTTCAAAGGATTTACGTCAGCTGAGGGAATTATGGACACCACGACGCGGGGTACGAACTTTCGCTGACTAGTGTCAGCTGTCTCTTTACTCTTCCAAAACGCCCTAAATCTCTACCGCTCGGATTATCCTGATCCGAGAAACATGTGTTTTGGATAAGTCTTAGATCACTGCTTTGGCCTGATGGATCGATGGATGACGAAGTACACGACTAGAAGTTTGGAAAACACGAAGGTTTTGTGTCGAAGCTCAGTGGCCGCAAGGGAGTTTCTCAGACGCGTCTCACTCTTTCTATCAATAATGAAACGGTTGCAGACGACAGCTCCGTGTCTATAAAAAGTCGGATCGGATTTTCACCGCACTGACTCAGTGACTGCGCAGACGGGGGTTCAAAACTAAAAGACACACGCGTATGAGAGAACAGTGCAGTTTATGGCTGATGCCAGCTTTTCACTGTTCTTTGCTATCTCTACGCAGATTTTTCGAGATAAAACGTTATTTACGTGATCTTTTCAGGGAAAGCTGTGCACTATAGCTTTGGACTGATAACTGAAATTCAGACTAGTAGTGACCACCGCTGCGGCAAAGTGAACCGAGGCACAGCAGTTGAACAGCCGTTTCGTCGACTAAACTGACCCTGTATCACTGCTATCAGTATGGCGTATGGCCAACGCAGAAAAAAAGAAAAAGAAGAAAAAAAAGTGCCGTTCGTTTTCAGGTGTTTGAACAGGCAGACTGAAATGACCCGTTCACAGTGGGGTCACCCATCTGTGCCGCCAAACCGTACTCGTGGTTTTTAAGTCAATATTTTTTCAATTTGATAGTGGCGTTGGCCGGCCTGAATAGCCGGGTCGCGGAAAGTGAAGGTCAAAGACTAAAGTATACCGGCACTATACAGTGTTAAAAGTAGGCCTGCGATTTCTTTCGACAGTAAATGGCCGCAGTGCTTGAAGTAAATCTATAGACTACGTGAAGCTGATGTGCACCAACCCCCCAAGTCGGGCTAGAGTTCCACTGGCGAAACGCCGGCATGTCTGTGACGTGCCAGTAGGCTATCACTACCGTGAATCGACGAAAAAAGCTCAATCAGGAAGCAAGCGCCTTCGTCATGGGCTAACATTATCCTATCAAGTTGTTTGGCCTTCGCAGCCAGGGTGATATAGCTCTGAGTCCCTCTTAATTACCTGCTATGGAAGTAAGTAAGTAAACATGGTGCTTCACGTCCACAGAAACCATAAGGCTTATTAGGGACGGGGGGAAGGGGGTATGGAGATTATATACCTATTGCTACACTGTCACCACCAGAATGATTCCTGCATTAAGGTGGGCAGCGATGAGAGCCATTTTAATGTTTCATAACGGTAAAGAACAAAGTCACAAGACAGTGTCCACAGACCACAAATTTTGAAGAGAACGGAGAGCCGAAACAGATTCGAACCGAAGTCCCTCTGCTTATCTGCCTAACGCCTTACTGCTAGGCCAAACCGGTTCACAGGCATGTCTGTGACGTGACAGTAGGCTATCAATACCGTGAATCGACGAAAAAAGCTCAATCAGGAAGCAAGCGCCTTCGTCATGGGCTAACATTAGCCTATCAAGTTGTTTGGCCTTCGCAGCCAGGGTGATATATTTAGCTCTGAGCCCCTCGTAATTGCCAGCTATGGAAGCTCGACAGCCAGACTTCTGTGTACATGTAGGAGGGGAAGGGGGGGGGGGGGTTGCTGTATCACTGTAAGTAAATATAATTATTGCTTTACGTGCACAGGGAGGAACCATATGGCTGATCAAGAACGGGTAATTGCATCATTGAAAGTGCTTTCACTGATTATCGTATAGCTACGGTTCGTGCGGGCAGCTCCGCGTGTGTGTCGGCATGACTGTGGCGAAAGGTCCAGTCACGTGTAGTTTCAAACTCAGTCAGTCGGTATTGTAACTGCCAGAGGATGATAAACGTACTTCCGATGTTAATGGGGCTTAATGTCCTCGCATGTCGGGCTAACATATTGGGGTAAGTAAGTAAACATGGTGCTTAACGTCCATAGAAACCATAAGCCTTATTAGGGACGGGGAGAAGGGGGTATGGAGGTTAGGGGACACATTAGGAACAGTACGCATTCCACTAGTGACTGGCAGTTTATAGTGGCAGGGTGGAAGTTTGCAGTTAAGAAGCGACTACTGCCACTTAGCGTCAGATCATGTCTTCGGGCTCCACTGCTGTTTGAACACGGCTGGAAGAAGGAAGGGAAAGTTTGGCATAATTACCATGCAGTCTAATCAACTGAAAGTAGTAATAATAATAATGATTTTCCGGGAACGCAACACTCGACGAGTAAAGCGTCTGTGGAACGAGGCCAAGAAACGTCTATGAGGAAAACACCGATAACAACAAAACAGCAGCTACCTATTGCTTATTACTGTAATTATTACTTTACACTTTATAAGAATACTGAACACATCAGTATCATGTCAGTGTTGCTTGTGTAAATAAAGTCAGAGGGTGGCTTTCTTTCCTTTACCTGCATTTCCTGTTTTGTTGTCGTAGCAATGTCAGTTTGTTTTTGTTTTTAACAGGCGTGTTTCTGTGATGCTGCTTTTAGGCAACGACAGTCAATATTTCTTTTGTTTAGCTGTATTTGCACAGTAGCAACGCCAGCTTATGGCAGCTTGAGTCTATGGAAGCCCTCCGCCACTGTTTATTATAATACAGCTTACAATGTCAGCAAACCTGCCTCCCTACCCCTCCCGATAGGCAAATGAATCAGGTTAGTAGGGAAATGTGTTGCATGAAATCTGATCGAGTGAGCTTGATGGAAGTATTGCACGCATGCGCTTGTATTGTGAACTGCTCTGTCCGGAGTATCAATCAGGCGTTGATAATAACATTAAATGACCGAAGACATGTTTCGTGCCTGAAGCCATGAAACATTTTTAGCTTCTGACTTTTTAATCGAATACAAGTACGACGAGCAAAATCAACAACAACAAAATAATAGGAATGAAAATCAAAGTGCTTAACTGAGAAACCGAAATGTACGGCCTTGGATGTCGCTATTATTATAGTGCAGCTCGGTTTTTTAGTACGTGACCGGCTCGTTTCCGTTGTTATGATCTACACAGCTGCAGCGAAATTATGGCGCCATACTGCCATGGGACGATGCAGTCATGGACGGAAAATGGAGCATGCTATATTGTATGCTTTTATAATGAAGTACTGGAGCTGTCGCACCGATCATTATTGTTACTCGTGTCTTTCTATCGATCCACCAGCTCGTCAGCTAAATGGCGCGCGCGCGCGCGCGTGTGTGTGTGTAACGTTTGTCAGTATGCGTTGTGTGTAATGCGTGTCAGTGTGTGTTGTGTGTGACTGTGAGTGTGTGTGAGAGATAGTGTATAAAATATATGAGTAATCTAGGTATAGTATAATAGCAGAAATGTTTGCTGAGCTGACGAAGATAGAAATAATTTACGGGTGTTGACAGGGTTGTCGGTTGGTGCTTGGCTATCGCAAACAAGGTGTCATTTTCCAGCTGTTCTATATCTACGGTCATTGGTATGGAACTGTCATAGGCAGTCACACCTATTTCTACCTTACTTTCTCTAGCTGCACCTACGGTCATTGGTGTCACCGTCAGACTGTTACACCTATTTCAGCTGTACTTTCTCTACGTAACCTACGGTCATTGGTGTCACCGTCAGACTGTCACACCTATTTCAGCTGTACTTTCTCTACGTATATCTACGGTCATTGGTGTCACCGTCAGACTGTCACACCTATTTCTGCTGTACTTTCTCTACGTAACCTACGGTCATTGGTGTCACACCTATTTCTGCTATACGTTCTCTACGTAACCTACGGTCATTGGTGTCACACCTATTTCTGCTATACGTTCTCTACGTATACCTACGGTCATTGGTGTCACCGTCAGACTGTCACACCTTATCTCCTATACTTTTATTTTTCTTTCTTTCGCACCAAGTCCTCTTCTTCTAGTTTACCCTAGATTTTCTCTCCCCCCCCCCCCCCACCTCCCCCACCATTCCCCTCTTTCTCATTACCTAAAACAAGACCGTCAGTTTTTACGTCGACCAATGTTTTTGTTTCAGTTTTTACCCATTTTCCATTCATGCATGCATCCATCCGTCCGTTAATTCATGCATCGACCGTTCCCTCACTCCCTCTCTTCTGCCTTTCTTCCTCCCACGCTTCTTCTTGGAGTTCTTGCGCCCACAATCACACCATGAGATCTAGCTACAGACAGACTCTAAACCATCCACACAGGACGCCACGAAGGTTATACATGTGTGTGTGTGCATGGTTTACAGTCTGTCTATAGCTAGATCTCATGGTTTTGTCCTCCACACTTTACGAAGGTTATACATGTGTGTGTGTGTGCATGGTTTAGAGTCTGTCTATAGCGAGATCTCATGGTTTTGCAACAGAGAAAATGAAACAAAAGGAAGAAAAGAACAGGGGTGGGAGGGAGAGAGAGAGAGAGCGAGACAGACAGAGAGTAAGCAGTGAATAATGACAAGGTCACAGAAGGGACTGATCATTCATTCACATAAAATGCATCCGGTTTCAAAGCCCCTGTCAGACTGTTCAACTGCAGGTCGTTTCACCTGATACACAGAATGGCTCCCCCACGGCGTTACTGACCATCCAACCAACCAGCCAGGGCCTTTGCCCTCGATCCTCCCTACAGAGTTCCAACGTGTGCTGTGTGCGGACAATGTACCAGGTACATGTACACTGTGTACTGTGTGCGGGCTAAACACAACAATGTACACTGTGTTTACAAGAAGCTACACCTGAGGTAGCGGTGCGTGTCTGAAGTCACTGAGCTGTGTCGGCCACTGGGACAGGAGACACGAGAAATCACACGGACCTACAGGAGATTATGCTCCTTCTTTCTT
>OY757550.1:19291144-19327866 GCA_963584105.1 Alviniconcha strummeri | reverse complement strand
TAAACCCATGTCGTAAAACCCACACCGTACTACCAGCTGTGTGTTTCTTTCGGAACAACATTCATAACGTATTAAAAAGATTTTGGGGTCGTGTCCAAACTGCCAACATATTTGATAATGTCAGATGAAATGGATCTCTCTCTTTCTCCCTCCCTCTCTCTCTCTCTGTATATCTCTCTCCCCACCCCCCACCCCCCTCTCTGTGTTTATGTCTGTCTGTCTCCCCCCCCCCCCCTCCCCCCTCTGTTTGGTAATGTCAGACAAAATGGATCTCTCTCTCTCCCTTCTCTCTCTCCCCCCTCTCTCTCCCCTTCTCCCCCTCCCCTCTCTCTCTCTAACATATTACAGCGACCTCAGGAGCCAGCGGCGACAACAGCAACACGACTTCGTGGCTGGTTAGTGGTTGGTTAATACGCTGTAAATGCAGTGGTCAAGGTTCCACTCGTGGACATGACAGGGTGAAGGACCGTTTGTCAGTTGTTGTCAGTCAACATTTGTGCACACTCGTCCGTGCCCATCTCGCTTTTGTGTCCACAGCAAGCACCAGGGACATGCTAGCGTTAAAGTCTCATGTCCTCCTTCCGAAAAGAGAAGGTCTAAGAGCTTGGTAGCATGAGAATACATAGATGGACACATAATAGTGACAGAATCATAAAAATGAAGGTTGTACTTGTAGCTACTCTTAATTGAAGAAGAAGACGACGACAGTGAAGAAAAAGAAGAAGAAGACAACGAAGAAGAAGAAGAAGTACCACTACTACCACCACCATTTCCTGTTCAAGCCAATTTTGTCAGGGTGGGTTGGGTGTGGGCCAAGGACTCATCGGTCCTGGGAGTTATGGCAGCACTTGACCCGAATTGACCTGTGTCCAGCCCTTTTAATGACTGTCCCGAGATCTCATGAGTCCTTGTTCTGCTCTCTGTCCTCTTTCCTTCTTCTTCTGTACCGTTTACACACTCTGTGTGTGTGTGTGTGTGTGTGTGTGTGTGTGTGTGTGTGTGTGTGTGTGTGTGTGTGTGTGTGTGTGTGTGTATCTTTCCTTCTTCTTCTGTACCGTTTACACTGTGTGTGTGTGTGTGTGTGTGTGTGTGTGTGTGTGTGTGTGTGTGTGTGTGTGTGTGTGTGTGTGTGTGTGTGAGAGAGAGAGAGAGAGCGAGAGAGAGAGGTGTGAGAGACAGACAGACAGACAGACAGACAGAGACAGTGTGTGTGTGTGTGTGTGTGTGTGTGTGTGTGTGTGTGTGTGTGTGTGTGTCGTGTGTGTGTGAGAGAGAGAGAGAGAGAGAGAGAGAGAGAGAGAGAGAGAGAGCGTGTAGATGGTACAAGTATCTAATGTTTTAGTTGGCCATTTGTTTTATTCTTGGACTTAATATGTTTTCGTTAAACGTGTATACCATGCAGTCGAGAAACGAGTTTCTGTATGTGTGATATACATAGACCAATAAACTTCTTGTGTCGTATGTATGCGTGGTCTCTGAACTTGGCTTATGACTTGCCCTTGTTTCACCGGCCTCCTGGTCTTATCCGTGCTGCTCTCAAAAAGCGAGATATATCACATTGTGGGCAGTCTTTGTGCTGTGTCGTTGCGATGACTGTTTATGGCGAATGATTATTTTGTTGATGGACTTCACTCGATGAACGTGTGAATGAATGAATGAGTGTGGTTTTGACCCCCCACCCTCCTCCCTCCCGAACGTCATGATATTTATACTACATCCTGCTCCTTTATCCCTAGGTGACCCTGTGCCGTTGACAGGGCTTTTACTAATTAACTTGTACAGTTGATTTTTGTTTGCTTTTTGTTGTTGTTGTTGGCATTTTAATGCCTATGTCTGTGTGTATGGGCCTCGATTTGAAAGGGAAGAGATACACACACACACACACCACACACACACACACACACACACACACACACACACACACACACACACACACACACTCACACACACACACACATTCTGCAAGTTTTGTTGTTGAAATGGCTGTCCCTATTCCTGTGCAGGCCCCAAGAAACTGAAAGGGAGGAAGACAAAGAGCACCACAGACGTCAGAGATGTTAGAGATGACGTCACCACCACCAACGAGACCTACCCTTCCTCCCCCGGTAGCCCTTCGTCCTCACCCCCCCGTCACAGCGCCCCCTACCAGCCGGCGGAAAAAAGATCTGGAACTCCTTTCGAAGTCGCACTCGTCGTCTGAGGGGCAAGAACCGAGAGAAAGAGGGCAGCGGAGGAAACCCCGGTGAGTACGTGCTTGTGACTGAAGGAATAACTGTTCCAGTGAATACGTTTCTGTGACGGCGAAGGTTTATTGGTGAGTATTTGTGACAGAAGGAATAACTGTTCAAGTGAATATGTATTTGTGTCGGCGAAGGTTAACCGGTGAGTACGTGCTTGTGACGGAAGGAATAATTGTGTTCAGTGACAACGTGCTTGTGACGGAAGGAATAATTGTGTTCAGTGACAACGTGTTTATGACAGCGAAGGTTTACCGGTGGGTATTTGTGACAGAAGGAGTAATTGTATTCCAGTGAATACGTGTTTGTGAGGGCGAAGATTTACCGGTGAGTATTTGTGACAGAAGGAATAATTATATTCCAGTGAATACGTGTTTGTGACGGCAAAGGTTTACCGCTGACTACGTGTGTGTGACTGAAGGAATAACTGTGTTCCTGTGAATACATATATTTGTGACGCCGAAGGTTTACTGGTGGGCATTTGTGACTGAAGGAATAACTACGTGTTTGTGACAGCGAAGGTTTTACCGTTGAGTATTAATTTTGTCAGAGGAGGAATAACTGTTCCAATGAATATGTGTTTGTGACGGTGAAGATTTACCGGTAAGTATTTGTGACAGAAGGAATCATTGTGTTCAGTGAACACGTGCTTGTGATGGCAAAGGTTTACCGGTGAGTATGTGTTTGTGACAGAAGAAATAACTGTGTTCTATTGAATACGTGTCTGTGTTGGCGAAGGTTTACCGGTGAGTACGTGCTTGTGACCGCAGCAATAAAGGTGTTCCAGTGAATACGCGTTCGTGACGGCGAAGAACAAGAAAATACGGTGAGTAGGTGCTTGTGACAGAAGGAATAATTATGTTCCAGTGAGTGTGTGTTTGACGGCGAAGAACAAGAACATACGGTGAGTTCGTGCTTGTGGCAGAATGAATGTGCTCCATTGAACACATATTTGTGTCAAATTTGTGACGGCGAAGGTACTCGTGATAGGAGTTACGGTATGGTACATGCACGGGAACCAGTACTTCTTCTTTTTATATATATAGTCTGACTGCATGGGTGAAACATTTCTGATAGTAGGGAGCGACTGGAAAATCTTTGCTAATAAAGAAAAAGAAGTAAAAAGAAGAAAACGCTAAAGAGAAGGCTTAAATTTTAGTAAGACGTGCGCACATTTTCAAAGCGTGCATGCACACATTTTCAGGTAAACCCCTTTCTTCAAGACAGACAACCCCCTTCTTCAACAACCCCTTCTTTCCAAACAAACGATGAAAGGAATGAAACTCGATCAACGCTATTTATCTCTCACTAGGCTTGAGCTATTGTGGTGAAGAAGTTGTTTTTGTGAATTTGTTGTTGTGGTAAGTAGGTGACTTGGTGTTTCACGCCCAGTTGTTGTTGCACGTCGTGGATGAATGAATTTGTTCAATACCGTCAGTTAGTAATTGGAAAACACTATTATTATGCTGTTTATTATTACTGTTCCAGTTATTAATAAAATTTCCGGTTAGCAAGCAGGTGATGGAAAGGATAGTTTGTTTATACACACACACACACACACACACACACACCACACACACACACACACACACACACACACACACACACACACATACACACACACCACACACACACACCGGTAGCTACCGAGATAGTTTTGTCTATGTGTCTAGGTATACCGTTAGTTACCTAACACAGTAGCAGGTAGTTGATAAACCATCATGGATGCTCACCATCTCTCTTCCTCCCCCGCCCCCCCCCCCCCTCCCCATCCACCCCTCGCCCCCCACCCCATTAGTCCGAGGTCGGAAGTGGCACCGCAGACGAGGAAGGAGGGACTCAGCCAGAGGTCACCGCTAGGTCGACCTTCAGAAGGTGGAGGTCGGAAACCGCGCGCGTCGTCAGCACGACGGACGTTCCCATGGATACAGGTAGTCAGGACGACAATGTAGAGCAGCCCACGCCGACGTCGGCGTCTTGGAAGGCGGTGTCGTTGGACGGCGGGGCGGGGGCGGTGGAGAGTGCCGGACTAGACAACGAGGACGAGGTGGACAGCGGCATCGCTCTGGTGGAGACCTCCCTGCAGCCCATGGTGAGTACTGCCGCTAGTAAACTGCTGCGGCCTGACGCAGCGCAGGGTCAACCAACCAAGCGACCATGCAACCAGACAAGCTAACCAAGCGACCATGCAAAAAGACAAGCTAACCAAACGACCATGCAACCAGACAAGCTAACCAAACGACCATGCAACCAGACAAGCTAACCAAGCGACCATACAACCAGATAAGCTAACCAAACGACCATGCAACCAGACAAGCTAACCAAACGACCCATGCAACCAGACAAGCTAACCAAGCGACCATACAACCAGATAAGCTAACCAAGCGACCATGCAACGAAACTACCAGACAAACCAACCAAATGACCATGCAACCATTTATTTTTATTTTTATTTTTATGTTTTTCTTTTATAGCAAAAAACCCGCTGCTATTAGTAATTTGAAAGTTCACACGGGTCGCCTCCGTGTGGCAAATGTATTGGCGATGCTCCGTGTTTGGGCTGTCCACTTTAAGCTGCCAGTGTTTACAGTATTGATGGAGTGACTTGTGTGGGTGGTTCTCTCTCTCTCTCTGAGTCTAACTGTTTGTCTCTCTGTCTCTCTGTGTGTCTGTCTGTCTGTCTGCCTGTCAGTCAGTCTGTCTCTCCTATCTTTTCTGCCTGCCTGTTTGTCTTTCTGACCCTCCCCCGCCCCCCAATCCCTCTCTCTCAAAGAGCCTGCCCCTCTCTCCGACTCTCATAGTAACAGAGTAAAATATATTTTTTTTCCCCTCTGGTTTCCATAGCTTGCAAATATTTGATCTCTGTCTCTGTCTGTCTGTCTGTCTGTCTGTCTGTCTGTCTGTCTGTCTGTCTGTCTGTCTGTCT
The DNA here is from genome assembly GCA_963584105.1 of Alviniconcha strummeri. NCBI lineage: Eukaryota > Metazoa > Mollusca > Gastropoda > Provannidae > Alviniconcha > Alviniconcha strummeri. The sequence continues at coordinate 19,322,703 of OY757550.1, read as the reverse complement.
GTCTGTCTGTCTGTCTGTCTGTCTGTCTGTCTGTCTCTCTCTCTCTCTCTCTCTCTCTTCTCTCCTCTCTCTCTCTCTCTCTCTCTCTCTCTCCTGTGTCTCTGTCCCCCCCCCCCCCCCCCCCAGTAACTTGCGGAGTTTTATTTACCTCGGAAACTAAATTGTCGGTGAATAAAGAAGTGAGGGACACACACACACACACACACACACACACACACACACACACACACACACACCACACACACACACACACACGGTCCTCACTTCTAAAAAAAAATCTCGTCATACTTTACATGTTAATGAATAGACCAAACCTCTTTCAAAGACCATTCATTTGAGTTTGAAGGTGGTAATGTGCAGGAATAATTATGAGCCCGTGTTCAACGGCTGATCAAAATTAAAAATAATTTGTAACTGAACCGCCGAAAAACAAATGAACGCTGACTCGGTGTGTACGGCTTGCTGGAGATAGTCGACTGGCTATACTGGCAAGGGGAACTATCACGTTGGACTGTTAGACGATGTAGCAAGCATGGATTGTCTTCCTTGTTACGTGTCACAGCATTTGTACTGCTGATGCATCCAATCTTCTTCGAATAGTCAGTATACCCCCCCCCCCCCCCCCCCCCCCCCCCCCAACAAAATCTCAAACTAGAATGACTGCTAGCGTAATAAAACAAAATCCAAACACGTAAAAGTTCAAAAGAACGCTATTTATTAGAACAAAAACACAATCTGCAAATTTTCGGGGTAATCCCCTTTATCAAGCTACAAATCGACACTGTTTAAACCGTTTAACTGTTGTTTCAGTGTCGTTCAAAAAGACACATAAACCGTTCAGCCGTTTAACTGTTGTTTAAGTGTCGTTCAAAAAGATACATAACCGTTCAGCCGTTTAACTGTTGTTTCAGTGTCGTTCAAAAAGACACATAACTGTTCAGCCGTTTAACTGTTGTTTAAGTGTCGTTTTGTAGCTTGATAAAGGGGATTACACCGGGAATTTGCAAACTGTTTTTTATCCGAATAAAAACAGTGTGCCTTTGAACCTTTAATGTGTTTGGGTCTCTTTCGAAAAGTACTTTTGCACCGGGAATTTGCAAACTGTTTTTTATCCGAATAAAAACAGTGTGCCTTTGAACCTTTAATGTGTTTGGGTCTCTTTCGAAAAAGTACTTTTGCAGGCTAATCCAGAGAGCAGGTAAAGCCAGCAAGAAAACGTTCGCCGGATTTGAGAAGTTTGCTGCACCCAAGAATGCGTGAAGAGTGGGAATAATTCAAACTAGTCACAGATTTTGCAGGCAAACTGGAATCACTTCGCCAAAGCCACAGATTATGAGGTCCTAAGCGCACTAAGTAGTTTTTCGTCTACAGTATGCCCAGAGCCCCAGACGTTGTTCTTTGTTTGATGTGGCCGGAACGTTCTGTGCTGGCAAAGCCTGTCTTTGTTTGAAGTGGGAAAGTTCTGTACTGTCAAGCCAATGACGTCAGTCTTTGTTTGACGTGGGAAGGTTCTGTCCTGCCAAGCCGATGATGTCAGGCTTTGTTTGACGTTGGAAGGTTCTGTACTGGCAAAGCCAATAACGTCAGTCTTTGACGTGGGGAAGGTTCTGTATGGCAAGCCAAAAACGTCAGTCTTTGACGTGGGAAGGTTCTGTACTGGCAAGCCAATAACGTCAGTCTTTGACGTGGGGAAGGTTCTGTACTGGCAGGCCGATGTCTAGCGATACATTGTAAAGCGCTGTGGGCACCTGTTTGTACTTATGAAGGGCATACATTGTAAATGTTAATAATTGTAAGACGCTGTGAACTGCTGTGAATTCTTCTTCTTCTTCTTCTTCTTCATTCTTCTTCTTCTTCTTCTTCTATTGTTATTGTTATACATTCCTTCACCTACTATCAGCGGACGAGTGTCGTTCCGTCTGCTGCCTCAGTCCGTGTTTGTTGCTGGATAGTTCTTAGCCCGGATGAAGCGGCTACGATATTAGATGATGGACTATGCTGTGGTCTTGACCAGTAAGTTCCGGCATGATATAAGCAGGGGAATTATTAGGTGATGTAAATCGGTCATATGACAGTATGATAGTATGGCGTTTGAATTATGACAGTATCATAGTATGGCGTTTGAATTACACCATGATACAGTATGATAGTATGGCGTTTGAATTACACCATGATACAGTATGATAGTACGGCGTTTGAATTACAACATGAGACTAACCGGCGGTTACATTGCCGTGACATGTCAGCCGTGAATTATGTACTCATATAGCCCATGACTTCACTATGGTCATAAAGGGACGACCACGCGGTTTTGTTTAAAAATCAACAACAAACAAGCAGCATTAGAAAATCATGCAAACAGTATGTATTGTATACGAACTAATCGGCTATCGACAGCGAACAAGTGGTCGCGGCGAACGTGGTGTTTCGTCCACTAGAGACGCACCTGATATACGTTGATTGTAGCACAAACAGTGATTGCAGCACAGATTGTGATTGTAGCACAGTGTTTGTAACAGAGACAGTGATTGCAACACAGATAGTGATTGTAGCACAGACAGTGGTTGCAACACAGTGTTTGTCACACAGTGATTGTAACACAGACAGTGGTAGTAACACAGTGATTGTAATACAGACCGTGATTACAGTACAGACAGTGGTTGTAACACAGTGTTTGTCATACAGACAGTGATTGTAGCACAGCCCGTGAGCGTAGCACATACTGTGATTACAGTACAGACAGTGTTTGTAACACAGTGTTAGTTACACAGATAGTGATTGTAGCACAGCTCGTGAGTGCAGCACAGACAGTGGTTGTAACACAGTGTTTGCAACACATTTAGTGATTGTAGCACAGACCGTGATTACAGTACAGACAGCGATTGTAGCAAAGACCGTGATTGCAACACAGACAGCGATTGTAGCACAGACCACGATTGTAACACAGACAGCGATTGTAGCACAGACAGTAACTGCAGTGTAGACCGTGATTGTAGCATAGCACAGACAGTGACATCAGCGCAGACAGCAATTGTAGCACAGTGGTTGTAGAACATCAGCTGCAGTACAGGCAGTGTTTGTAACACCGGCAGACAGAGAACAGAGAAGGGTTTTCTGTGATTGCAACACGGGCGGTGATTGTAGCACAGCACAGACATTGACTGTAGCACAGCACAGACAGTGATTGTAGCAAAGCACAGACAGTGATTGTAGCACAGACGCCGATTTCAGCACAGCAGCCGACGGTAGATAGTTTTGTTATCAGGGTTGGTTTGGCAGGTCAGCATGCATGGATGTGACAGTCACTGCAAGCCGCTGGTGGCAAACAGGCGTGACTTCAGAGCGGGCGGTGACAGCTACTTTAAGAAATGGGACCGATGGACCTGTCCAAGGCTGATCGATAGGGTTTTACTCTTACTCAAGATCCTGAACTGAGTTTGCCCTCTCCCACAGTTGCGACAGCCAGAGCGTGTTTTGAACAGATTCTCTAGTTCTGCCCACTGTTCTTGTCGTTCTGGTGTGAATTAAGCCGTGGCCAGAAGTGGGACTTTAATAACGCACGTGTGTGTCTGCATCAGCTAACTGCGACCTTCCGAGTTCTTTGACTGTCGACCTTCCGAGTTCTTTGACTGTCGTCCTGCTGTCACCACACAGCTGACTGGCCGCTCAGGAACCCAGCCCCTTCTTTGAGTGACACTGTGGCGTGGGCTTGCATCGTCCACGTACCAGTGGTACCAATTTCGATAGTTGTGCAGATTTGGGGCTGCCTGAACTAGTTCACAATCGATATTTCCAGCCATACTGCGGTTGTATACCGCCCTCTGGGAACCGAGATAGCCTCCGATCCGTGGCAACTCCAGCCGGGCGGTGAGAGGCAAAGCTGTCCATCTCTACGACCTTAAAAACTGATCAGTTTTTTTTCCCCGAGCAGCAGTGTGGAGGCAGATGTGTGGGTTTTACAGCGAGAAACGATTCTAGTGGATTTTACCCATGGCCGGAATGAGCGACCCCTTATGTTTCAGTCGCCGCGCCACAGTGAGTGGGTCTGTTTTCTTCTTCTTCTTCTTCTTCTTTTCCCCTTCCCTGTCTTGCGACTGAAATAGAAATCATTGGTTGTGTGTGAGCGAAGAGTGCCCTGTTGCTCATTTGCTACCCTGTTGCTCGTTTTGTTGTGGTGATTTTCAACGGTCGAACCCTCTTAGCTCCAGAACATGCTAAGGTGGTCCTTCAGGAAGATGTTGAATGTGTTTGCATAATAACACCATGTGCTGTTAAAGTAGACACTGGTTGCAGGGCGTGTTTCAGCTGCGTGTTCCGTTATTTTGTTACAGTTGCTATTTTACACGAAAGGATCATTTTCTTTACCAAGATAGAATTAGAAACTTTGCGTTTAATTTAATGCACTGAAGATGGTCGGAGTGTTTAATGGACCAGTGTGTACGTGTGTGTGTGTGTGTGTGTGTGTGTGTGTGTGTGTGTGTGTGTGTGTGTGTGTGTGTGTGTGTGTGTATGTGTGTGCGCGCGCGCGTGTGTGTGTGTGTACGTGTGTATGTGTGCGTGCGTGGTTATGTATGTGTGCATATATGTGTGCGCATGTATACGTGCGTATATGTGTGCGCGCGCATGTGCGTGTGTATATGTGCGTGCGTGGCTATGTGTGTGCGCATATATGTGTGCGCATGCGTACTTGTGCATGTGTGTGTTTGCGCGCGCCCCCGCGTGTGTGTGTGTGTGTGTGTGTGTGTGTGTGTGTGTGTGTGTGTGTGTGTGTGTGTGTGTGTGTGTGTGTGTGTGTGCGCGCGCGCGCGCGCCGCCCCGTGTGTGTGTGTGTGTGTGTGTGTGTGTGTGTGTGTGTGTGTGTGTGTGTGTGTGTGTGTGTGTGTCCCGATGAGAAGAAGGCCGGCCTTCCCGTCACGCCTTCAACCCAGGACTCGGGCCAGGCGCTGCAGGAACTCTGTGGCTTGTCCTTGTCCCCCCCCATGCATGAAGCAAGTTTCACAACAGCAAACGGAGAAGCCGTGGAGAATGAAGCAGGCCCCAGCGTCTCTCCTCAGAGGGATAACCGAGCCGCTCCTAATGTGCTTCTTGAAAAGGAGGAGGTGACCACCCCTGGGGTCCTTTCTGGTGAAAATGATGTCGCCTTACCTAGCGTCTCTCCCAAGACGGAGGATGCGGCCGTTCCCAGCAGCTCTCCCCAAGAAGAGGATGTCCCCATCATTCCAGCTTGTCGTGCATCAGTGACCTCAGTGACCACGCAGGACTCGGTCCAGGGGCTGCGTGAACTCCTGTTCACCTTCCTGCGGAAACCAGGCTCGACGAGCGTTTCCTCTGAGGCTGAGGACCTGTTCTTTACCCGTTCAAAGCAGGTCCCAGTTTCCGCAGCAGCAAACGAAGAAGTCGTGGATACTGAAGCGGACTCCGATGTCACTCCTCAGCGGGATAGCGCAGCCGCTCCTAGCGTGTCCTTTGAAAAAGAGGATGTGGCCATCCCGGGATCCTCTTTAGATGAGAAGAATGTCGCCAACACGGAGGATGTCGCTATTCCCAGCAGCTCTCTGGAGAAGGACGATGTGCCCATCATTCCAGTATGTCGTGCGTCAGTGACTTCAGTGACCACGCAGGACTCGGTCCAGGGGCTGCGTGAACTCTTGTCCACCTTCCTGCGGAAACCAGGCTCGACGAGCGTTTGCTCTGAGGTAGAGGACCTGTTCTTTACCAGTTCAAAGCAGGTCCCAGTTTCCACAGCAGCAAACGACGAAGGTGTACAGAAAGAAGCGGGTCCCTGCGTCCTTCCTTGTGAGGAGGATCTTCCCGCTTCTGGAGTCTTTCCGTATACTAAGGATGTCGCTGTTCCCAGAGCGTCCCCCGAGAAGGAGGATGTCGCTGGTCCCACAGCCTCCCCAGAGAGGGAGGATGTGGCTATTCCCAGAGCCTCCCCCGAGAAGGAGGATGTCGCTGGTCCCACAGCCTCCCCAGAGAGGGAGGATGTGGCTATTCCCAGAGCCTCCCCCGAGAAGGAGGATGTCGCTATTCCCGGAGCGTCCCGAACCGGTCGCCCTGATGCCAGCCACAGCTTTCTATCTGCTGGGAGAAGAGTTAAACATATCGTGAAGGTCCTCCGAAAGGTCCCTGCCGCCAGACATGAACTGAAGACGGCGCGCAAAAATCACAGGGCAGGCGCCATGGCCACCGCAACGACAACACCAGACGAGCAGGTGTCCAAGCGGGCTGATGCAGCAGCGAGCAAGGCAGAGTTCGACCTGACCCCGGACACCTCTTCAGTTCTGTCTCTCAGCGAAACTACTGCTGACTCCGACTTGGAGGGCTCGGACAGAAGGTACGGAAGCGACGTCTCTGTGGACACGAGTGACACTGGGGCTTCGGATCTCATGGTCAGTGATGGAGGTCCAAAAGACCGCTTTGCGACCGCCGAAGACGGTCCGGTAGAGCTACCCGGTGCCCTGGACGCACCCACCGAGCCGTCCGTTGACTCCGAGTCGGCGGTGTTCATACTCCGCTCAGGCATCTACCCCTTTGGATTCTTCTCTGCTGTAGCTGTAGTCGACGAAGACTTGGAGGGTGCAGCGGATCGCTGCGTGTCTCTTGGCGAGGAGGGTGCACCCCGTGGCTCTTTATTCTCCGAGGAGGAAAGCGAGGAGGAGGAAGAGTCCCTCTGGCCGCAGAGGAGACGGCAGCGCTTTGTGAGAGTTTCCCAGAAGCTTATCGCCGGGATCAATTTCATGTCAGCCTGTAAAAAGTACGTGGTTTTCGGCAAGACAGCGTGGAAAGCACGGGGCGAAAAGACCGCAAAGACCCAGCATCCAGATCTGACCGCGCAGCTGTCTCCGTCTGACAGCGAGAAGGGACTGGACCGCTCGATGGACAAGCGAGATCCTCTGTTGCACGTTCTGGGCACGCAGAGTGATAGCGAGTCCTCAACGGTCGTCTCCTTGAGCCCGGAAGACCGGAGCATTCATGGAAACGTGACAATCTTGGGGAGTGTGATGGTATTTGAGAACCCTTGCAGCGACGACGATGGCCAAATCGCAGGCGTTGGGAGGCAGGAGGCTGAGGCAAGCGGCGCGAAGGTCGTCAAGCCTGACTTGAGCACGACAGTGTCCACGATTCCATCTTCTCCTTCGCCTTCCAGAGACGTGGCGCACGCTTCGCAAATGTCGCCCAGAGTGGAAAGAAGTATCTTGAGAGCTGTGCAGCAGATTCGGGAGGCCAAGCAGCACCTGAAGACGCTGGGGAAGCGACTGGTCCTCTGGAAGCGCCACCGGGAGACCCGCTCCTGGCAGCGGCGCTGGGAGCGCCTCCGGGGCATTCGCTACGAGAGGACCCCCGGCACGGGCCTTATGCCCTTCCGGTGTGTCGTTCCCGAGTTCCAGTCCGGTTCCTCAGGCCTAGCCAGCCCACGAATGGAAGATACCCACTCCATCAGTGATGATCCCGTGGTTGTATTGATCATGCATCTTGCATTCTCGTTCAGTTTCGTTTTTGTTTTGTTTGTTTGTTTGTTTGTTTTCTCTGCTGATCGATGTTTGTGTCTTGTTGTTGTTGTTTTTTCAGTTTCTTTTGCGTTGGTGTTTTGTGTGATCAGTTTTGTTTGTTCACTTGGCTCATGCCCTTGTTCCGGTTTAGGCTCACATGTCGGTAAGAGGGGACCAGAATTAAGACTGCCAGGGGTCTACTGAAACAATTGCATGTTACAGATGGTCCGTCGTCACGCCGATGTTAATATAACAGTTAACATTCTTCCCTACAGTATATTTTCTACTATGGCTGACGAACAGCCACAACCGTAAGTGTGTCGTTACATTTGACTGGTATCGAAATTAAATTTGAGAGCTCAGATGTGTTGGAATATGTGTTACTCGATGAATGCTTTTTTTTTCTTCTAACAAGTCGTTGTTACTATGTTAGTGAAATGTTTCGCATGCCGTTCATGCTTCATGTTTGGTTGCTTGGTTGTTTTTTTATATATGAGTTTGGTATTGTAATGGAGATGCATTATTTCCTGGTTTGGATGATTCAATTCAATCAACATGTTACAGATTACTGCGGAGTTCTGGATTGTTTTGTTTACCTGTTTGTGTTGTAGAGATTTCAGGAAGTTGCTTTATAGAGATTTCAGTAAGTAAGCTTTCAGTGAATGCTCAGCCAAACGACTGATAAATAAATTATCGTCGTTTTTCTCCAGCATCTGGCATTTCTCATCTAACTCCACTTAGGTTGGGGAATTGACGGGAAAAATCATTTCTGATATGATTGGGTCTCATTTCTGTGGTCGCATAGCAGGGCAGTTTACCGTCAGTTTACCGTCAGCTCACGTCTAAGAACGGTAACTCCAAGGCAACGTGTCAACACGTGCTCTCATTCGGTTTTATTTCTGATCTTCGACTTGATCAAGCAACATGTAATATCTTCCGTCTGCATGCATCGTTTGACTATAAAGATACGAATCAATACACAAGGGAGCTAATTAGCGCTGGAAATACGTAACACACGTACAACAACAAAGACCCGAGTCGCCTGTGGTCGCCTAAGGTAAAGATACAAAAACCTTACTACGCTCTCATTGACATGAACAGCTTTCGAAGAACACGCACGCACGCGGGAGTCCAGGCTCTGACCCACAACTGACGGGAGTTGGTACGACACTCGTTTGATTGATTTGCCAGAGAGTCCACCCTGCTGTGGACCCCGGGGGTTGCTTGTAACAGTGGGGTTCTCCATGTGATCTTTGCACGGCTTTTTAGCCAGAGCGCCAAGTCCCCTGTGCACTCGGGGGGATGTTTTAGAGACTGCACAGATCTATCTACTCCTCCATGTGATCTTTGTGACCGTTGGTCGGCTCGTGAAAGTCCCAGCATTTGTTGGTCAGAGTCTATAGGCTGCCATGTGTGTACTTGGGCAGTTGGTTGTGTCAGAGAGGGTGTAGTTAGAACTCCCATGTGTCTTGGTGACTGTTGGCCAGCTTGCTGGAGCCAGTTCATGTCTTGGACACTTATTCACGTCAGAGTGTAGTTAGAACTCCCAGGTGTGTTGGTAACTGTTGGCCAGCTTGCTGGAGCCAGTTCATGTCTTGGACACTTATTCACGTCAGAGTGTAGTTAGAACTCCCAGGTGTGTTGGTGACTGTTGGCCAGCTTGCTGGAGAATTGTTCACGTCAGAGTGTAGTTAGAACTCCCAGGTGTGTTGGTGACTGTTAACCAGCTTGCTGGAGAATTGCTCACGTCAGAGTGTAGTTAGAACTCCCAGGTGTGTTGGTGACTGTTGGCCCGCTTGCTGGAGAGTTGTTCATGTCAGAGAGAGTGTAGTTAGGTCTCCCAGATGGTGTTGGTAACTGTTGGCCAGCCTGTTGGAGCCTGTTCACGTCAGAGTGCAGTTAGAACTCCCAGGTGTGTTGGTGATTGTTGGCCAGCTTGCTGGACAGTTGTTCACGTCCGAGTGTAGATACAACTCCCAGGTGTGTTGGTGACTGTTGGCCATCTTGCTGGACAGTTGTTCACGTCAGAGTGTAGTTACAACTCCCAGGTGTCTTGCTGGACAGTTGTTCACGTCAGAGTGTAGTTAGAACTCCCAGGTGTGTTGGTGGACAGTTGTTCACGTCAGGGTGTAGTTAGAACTCCCAGGTGTGTTGCTGGACAGTTGTTCACGTCAGAGTGTAGTTAGAACTCCCTGGTGTGTTGCTGGAGAGTTGTACACGTCAGAGTGTAGTTAGAACTCCCAGGTGTGTTGCTGGACAGTTGTTCACGTCAGAGTGTAGTTACAACTGCCAGGTGTGTTGCTGGACAGTTGTTCACGTCAGGGTGTAGTTAGAACTCCTTGGTGTGTTGGTGACTGTTGGCCAGCTTGCTGGACAGTTGTTCACGTCAGAGTGTAGTTACAACTCCTTGGTGTGTTGGTGACTGTTGGCCATCTTGCTGGACAGTTGTTCACGTCAGAGTGTAGTTACAACTGCCAGATGTGTTGCTGAACAGTTGTTCACGTCAGAGTGTAGTTACAACTGCCAGGTGTGTTGCTGAACAGTTGTTCACGTCAGAGTGTAGTTACAACTGCCAGGTGTGTTGTTGAACATTTGTTCACGTCAGGGTGTAGTTAGAACTCCCATGTGTGTTGCTGGACAGTTGTTCATATCAGAGTGTAGTTACAACTGCCAGGTGTCTTGGTGACTGTTTTCTCCAGCGGCTCCGGAGCAAAGTCGAGCAGACGGAATTGAGTGAGAGCCAGACCTTCAGCATTAACTCCTTGTTCATTTCTCGGGTGCGTGGCTTTATGTGTTGTCGTCAACGCCATCATCACCGTCGCCACATTCATCATTATTATTATTGGGAGGGAGGACAAGGGGGGATGGGGTGGAGAGAGAGAGAGAGAGAGAGAGAGAGAGAGAGAGAGAGAGAGAGAGAGAGAGAGAGAGAGAGAGAGAGAGAGAGAGGTGGGGGTGGGTGGGAGGAAAGGACGGAGGGAAATAGAGAAATATCGGAGGGGGGGGGGGGGGAAGAGATTCTGTGTGTGTGTGTGTAGCCCGGATGTCTGGCTGCGTGTATATATGTATGTGTGTGTGCGTGAAAGAGAGAGAGAGCGCTCGCGCGCGCGCGCGTGTGTGTGTGTGTGTGTGTATAAGATACCAAAGCCGTCTTGATGGAGAGTATACACGAAGAAGGTCAAGCAGATAAACATGGGCTGCGTAGAGGTCTTGATTTAGAGGAGGAGTAAAGCTGTCTTGATGGAGGGTACACATGAAGATAAGAAGGGGCTGTATCTGAGTAAATGGAGTGACAAAGTGTTGATAACGTGTGTGTGTGTGTGTGTGTGTGTGTGTGTGTGTGTGTGTGTGTGTGTGTGTGTGTGTGTGTGTGTGTGTACTCAGTGGAAGGGAAGAAGTGATGGAGAGTCGGATGGAGGGAGGCATAGAAAGTTGATGCGAGTAGAGAGAGCGAGAGAGGGGGAGGGGGGCTAGAGCGGGGTAGTTGGAGAGACGGGGAGTGGGGGGGGGGGGGGGGGGGGGGGAGAGAGAGAGAGAGAGAACTCGAACTCGGTTATTGTATATCAGCCACAGGCCACTATGCAAACAAAGGAAAAAGAAAACTGGGCGATGGGGGTGGGGGTGGGGGGGGGGGAGTGGGGGGCTTAATCAGAGAGGGGGGGATGAGAGAGAGGGGGGGGGGGGGGAGTCTTTTTAGAGTAATTGTAAACGATGAGTAATAATCATCGCGCTTTTGCTTCTTTTTTTTTTTTTACCTGATACTGCTGCGCCTACTACCCAGAATTCCACCTCACAGACTTCAGGGACAGCGTCTTTGGGATTTCGTGGCATTGTGCTCCAGCAGGTGAATCACGTAAACTTTGTGACGTTACTATGGTTACATTGCACTGACCATCGGTTCACTGCGTTACCGTGGTTACGGCTTCTTCAAGCACACGGTCAATTCAGTCGTTCTCATTCTTTGGCTAATAGTAATAATGAGGATGCAGTGTTTTTAAGTAGAGCTCGGCGCGCTGTGCCAAATTCAGATAAAAAGCTGCATCCACGTTGAGGCACGTCAAGCAGAAAGCGACAGTAACAACGATTACAAGTAGGTAGGTCCAGCCATATTTTGAAAAGCAAGCAATGCAATCCATTAATACGTGATGTTAAAGAGGGTCACAAGGCAAGTACACAAACCAAATTTCATTAATTTATCTATAATATTTTGTGTATGAGATATCTCCCTTCAAATAGTCATCATTTTAGGCGTTTTAGGCGCATTTTACAAAATGCCATTTTTGTATGGCTCTAGCATAAAAAGTATTGGTCACACATCCACCCAGCTTGTTTTACACAGTGTCTGCACAACATAGACTAAACACAATTTTTTCAGTAGTCATCCTTACTCAAATTTTGGAGATGCAGAGTGACAAAAATGGAGAAAAAAACTAATTTTGACATTGTCCAATCGCCAATCTTTGACAGTACCATGACAAGATCAAACATAACATGGGAATGGAAAGATGTACAACAATAATTCTCGTATCAACTGATTCAGCATTAATTAGACAATACAAATTCACAAGTCTAAAGAAGTGGAAGCTAAATTTTACCTACAAAGGCAAGTTTCCATGAGAAAAAGGGTGCAAACATACCGCAAATCTTTGATGGTAATAGCATTAAAGCAAATCAAAGTCTGGAATGGAAAGAGATACAGCCATGGTTCTGGTATATGCAGATTCAGCATTAATCAGAGAAGGGAAATGCACAGCATATGGAAATTTAGGCAAATTTTAGATATATGTAGACTTGTTTGAATGAGGAAAAGAAGTTAAAAACTGCAGTCCAAGTGTGGCCTCGTGGTAGATGTTGAGGCCTGCCTCACTTTCTAGGACCAATTCTCTCCTCAAGATGATGAAACTGATCATCCTCTGAAATCATTAACAAAGAAATACGTAAACAAACAGGTCAAAAAGATTTATTTCAACATATACAGCACACTAACACTTAATACTCACCAATTAAATACACTTAATACTCACCAATTAAATCATCAAATTCTGACGTATAGTTGTAAATAACACTTACTTGACTTTGTGTGAATCATGCAGTAATAACTTGAGAAATAAATAAATCAGAAAGGTACAAACAGCAGGAAGGAGACAAGAACAAATTTTCAGTTATCTGACTACTACTACCAGTCTCAGCTACTGAAACAATCCCAGAAGCAAAAACCCGACTGGAGTCACTCTCGCCATTATTTGACAATACTTAAAAACTAAAAACTTCCCTACTTTAGATAAAAGACCTGGATTATTAAGGAAAAGTAAACTAACAAAAATTGGAGTCCCACATCAATGACATTAAAAAAAATTACATGCTCAAAAATGTATTTAACGTTGCTCTGAGTATTTTATTCCCCCCCCCCCTCTACCCCCCCCCCCCCCCCCATTTGATGTGGCTCTTCAAGTGTGTGTGTGTGTGTGTGTGTGTGTGTGTGTGTGTGTGTGTGTGTGTGTGTGTGTGATTATTTCTTTCATTTTGTTTCTTGTTCAGTCTTTCTTACTGACTTAGTTACTTCTGTCTTGTTAACATAGTCTTGTTTTGTCAATCATGCTTGCAAAATGTTAAACAAAAAAAAACAAAAATTGTCATTATTACTCTTCTCTTCTTTTTTTTTACCCCACCCCACCCCCCTTGTTATTATTATTATTATTATTATTATTATTATATGCAAAGATTGAAAGAATCATGTAATTTTTTAGCCAGTGTGCCAGGTCTTCCATGTGCACAAAAGTGGAAGAGAAAGAAGGGGAAAAAACAAGAAATAAATTCTTCAGAAGCAAATATAATTCCAAACTCTCAATATAACATTAATTTTGGCTGGTGGCTCGCTTTTATTTCGCTTTGTCTAGATGAGCAATCTACTGTAAAAGAAACATATGGGTCGTGACTGCCTCGTCTGCTATCTAAATAAGAGTTATTGTCCTTGACAAGAACAACAAATATATATATATATATTTTAAATCATTCACTTGCTAAATTTCCTTTTGAAAAATTCACTGTTGAGAACATACACCATAAATCACGTTTTTGTCAATTCGGATTTACGGGGTGATGAATTGATGCTTAATGTCCTCAGATGTCATGAGACATATTAGGGACAAGTTGTGACCAATGCCGAAGCACGGTGCAATAAATCTTTACGTCCACGGAAACCAGAAGGCTCGTTAGGACGGACAGCCCAGGACGTCCACCTCCACTCTCACACAGCTCCTGAACTATGGATTTACGGGGTGATGATGTTGAGTTGATGCTTAATGTCCTCAGATGTCATTTGACATATTAGGGACAAGCTGTGACCAATGCCGAAGCACGGTTCAATAAAATCCACATACGTAAGGTGTATGCGTGTTTAGCTGTAACCTGCCACCTGCACTTTTTGGCAGAATGACCGGGATTTTTTACGTGCTACTGTGGTAACACGGGGGTGGAACGGATACCGAAATAAGAGTCAGCACAGAAAGTCGACCCTGGAGAAGAAAATTCTCCCGCCGTTCCAGCAGGGATTCGAACCCGCGACCTTTCAATCACGAGTCCGGTGCTCTAACCACTGAGCTATCCCCGCCCCCGGATTTACGGGGAAAGAAATTACTACTTTTATAGCGGTTTGCATTTCGGAGGAACTAATGAGAAGATAACTCTGTAATGTTGTTCAAACTACGACCAGACCACAACGAATTTGCTTCAATTGCATTCAAAGAGATGTAAACAGCACAAAAATACAGTTATGGTTGTGTTGGAAACTCACTTAGTTATCGCTAAAATAAAAAAAACTTACCACGGTTTCTTTCCAGTTCCTCCAGGGTGAGCATCTTTTGCGCCGCTCGCGTAGTCGCAGACTTTAGCGATCGCGCAACTCGAACAGACAACAAAATCTATGGGGTCTCCAATTTCCGTTGCACGGGAACTTTTACAAGAACTCGCTTCCGGATCAAACGATACACCGTTTTAAAGAGCGAAAATTTGTCTTTCCAGTGATACCAAATTCAATATGGTGCATTCAAACTTTCTTGGTGTAAATTTAAGGTAAAAATGAACGTATTTTTCAACTCAAATTTTGCTGAAGTCGAAAACGAAGAATTTTAACGAATTTTATAATGGATAAATCTATGGGAATTCCTTTTTCTAAAAAGTGTAACTTCATGTCTGTACGTTTTTCTTGTAAAAGTTCCCAACGGTTTTCCGAACGCAACCGTTTTTCGACCTCGCTCATCTGACTTTCGACGTCAGAACCAAGTTCGGTTTCCGACCGCTTGGTGTGTTCATTAAAACTTCTTCCAAACTCACAATACATCATTCACGCACAAAACAGTGGCACCAACAGGTCGTAAAAGATAGTTTTTTGCGTGACAGTAGTTTTTATTGACAAACTGCACAGAACAAGGCAAATATGACAAGTTGAAAATGAGCAATATTTGCCTCGCGACGACCATGTTACCCAGCGCTAAAGAGAGGCTGGTCCTACCTATTACAAGCAATTCAGACCGTAAGACTGCTAAACAGGCAAGACCTGCATCACACACACACACGCACGCACGCACGCACGCACGCACACACACACATACACACACACACACACACACACGCTCACGCCAATGAGAGCTGAGTGACTGTTTTTTGTTTTTGTTTGTTTGTTGTTGGGTGTGTTTTGTTGTTGTTATTTTTCGGGACTGGGCATTCGGTATTAGTTCGACTGTCAAAATAATACTCGTATGAAAAGAAAAGAAGTAATTATAGTGATCTGTGTTAGGTCGCCGGGCCGGAAGAAAACCCCACGACAAACCAGCACATTTTGGTTGTTGCCTTCCCATCTTATTTTCTGACGCCATTTTTAGTCCCCCCCCCCCCCCCCCCCCCACCAAATCCCCACTCTTGTATTTGTTAATTTAAGCACTCAGTTTTTCCCCTCATACCGTTTTGTTTTCCCCATCGTACTGTTTTGTTTCCCCCCATCATACTGTTTCAGTTTTAATGCTCGGATTTTCCCCACACTTTTTGTTTTGTTTTGTTTTTGTTTGTTTTTGTTTTCTTCCTTTTAAAATTAGTTTTATTTCTGCTTTCTGTTTTCTTCTCTGTCCTCTTGGCAATGTAGTCCTCAGAGAATGACGATACGTTGGTAAGCTCCTCTGGATCATCGTTGTGGACTGATTTCGAGGAGGTGCGTTTTTTCGTCTGTACGCGTGCGTGTGGTGGTGGTTGTGGTGGTGGTGGTGGTGGTGCGCTTATTCGTCTGTACGCGTGCGTGTGATGGTGGTGGTGGTGGTGATGGTGGTGGTGATTTCGAGGAGGTGCGTTTATTCGTCTTCAGGCGTGCGTGTGGTGGTGGTGGTGGTGGTGGTGGTGCGCTTATTCGTCTGTACGCGTGCGTGTGGTGGTGGTAATTTCGAGAAGGTGCGTTTATTCGTCTTCATGCGTGCGTGTGGTGGTGGTGGTGGTGGTGGTGCGCTTATTCGTCTGTACGCGTGCGTGTGGTGGTGGTGGTGGTGATTTCGAGGAGGAGCGTTTATTCGTCTTCAGGCGTGCATGTGGTGGTGGTGATGGTGGTGATGCGCTTATTCGTCTGTACGCGTGCGTGTGATGGTGGTGGTGGTGGTGGTGATGGTGGTGGTCGTGAATGTATGCTTCTCCAGTGCTTCCAGAATAACTTGCCGCCTACTGGAAACCAGGGCAATATGAAAAACGTTCTCGCCTTTCAAAACCTGGAATCGGTGAGAACACTCGCGTGCCTCGCCAAGTCTGCCTTTGCCTCAGTTTTTTTCTTTTTCTTTGCTGACCCTCTTCCAACATTGATTATCGCGACGGCTGAGAACAGAGAAGTGCTCATTATAATTATTACTTCTTTTAATTCGTTTGTTTGTTTTTGTATTGTTAAATAGTTAATCAGACTTTCACATGTGATTAGGGGAGTCGTGTTTCGTTGGTGTGTGTTTTTGACCGTTTGGCCATTTGCTGTTTGGGAGCGGGGAAAGCTCAGTGGTAGAGGGTCGGACTCATGATCGAAGGGTCGGGGGTTCGAGTCCCGGCAGTAGCGGCGGGAGAATTTTCTTCTTCATAGTGGGCATTCTGTGCTGACTCTTATTTCGATATCTCTTCCACCCCCGTGTTACCGCGAGAGCACGTAAAAAATCCCGGTCATTCTGCCAAAAGTGCAGGTTGCGGGTTACAGCTAAACACGCATGCACCCTACCTATGTGGCTTTGCATGAAGTGACACTGCAAACTGGTGCATGGTTGTATGGTGCACACAAAACATGCACCGAGACGGCAGCAGTTTCCCATGGCACCATGCAGCAAGTCTGCTGGGAAGCATAGAATAGTGATATAGCTGCCATTGTGATGTGCTTAGGGCTCGTCTCGAGATTGGGGCGTTGGAAGAATGTTCATATAATAGGACCGTGTGTGATTTTTGGCCAGACATTAGAGGGAGCAAACACGCCACTCAGCGGCATCAGTCTCGTGACACGCAGGGGCGGCGCAGCGACCGCTTACTCCACCCCCTCTCCTCCCATCCCCTCCCTTATCCAGTTCACCAGCACCTCACCCCCTTCCCCTTCCCTCCTTCACCCGGCTCACCCGCACCTCATGTAGTTAGCTCCATGATAGTAAAGTCCAGTCAACCATACAGTGTAAGTTATTATATTACCTGCTCAAAGCTTAACAGTGAGAATTTATAATAATAGCCGAGGGTCTGCTGAACTATTGTTCATCAGTTCTTTCTAAAAGGAGTAAACAAACTGATTATTATTACAGTATCTTACTTTCAATTTCATGTGGCGGCTGTGTTCCCAAATCATCACCCTGTAGCCTGTAACACTTGGGCTGTTTAATTAACACCGTCCGTCAATGCACCCCCCAGTCCCCCTTTTTTTTTTTTTTTTTTTTTTAATTTCCTGATGTTTACCAGCGGTGTTGACTGTGCCCTTAACAGTGGTCCTTCCGCTGTCCCGAGTGTCCTTTACACACAGTCCCTCCTGCCTTTCAGCTGTGTGGGGAGACAAGTAAAAGGGGTGAGAAAACAGACCGACAGCTTCGTTGTGAGTGGTCCTTTATATGATGGATGCCTGTCGACTGCCCAGCTCTGGGATGCTGTGCCAGATGCTTGTCCACTGAAACACTCCGGGGTCGGATACTATCGGATGCTTGTCCGTCGATTGTCAAACTCTGTGACTGGATGCTGTATGTTTGTCCGTTGACAATGGAACCCTGTGATCGGATGCTGTATGTTTGTCCGTTGACAGTGGAACCCTTTGATTGGATGTTGGATGTTTGTCCGTTGACAATGGCACCCTGTGATTGGATGTTGGATGTTTGTCCGTTGACAATGGCACCCTGTGATTGGATGTTGGATGTTTGTCCGTTGACAATGGCACCCTGTGATTGGATGCTGGATGTTTGTGCGTTGACAGTGGCACCTTGTTATTGGATGCTGGATGTTTGTCCGTTGACAGTGGAACCCTGGGGTTGGATGCTTGGTGTGTGTCCGTTAACCATGAATACTGAATGCTTGTTCGTCAACTGTGCAACCTTGGGATAGGATGCTTGTCGAACGTGGACCGTGACATTAAAACTATGAATACATCCTCGACTTTCTTAGAAAATCTGGGGGACAACAAACCTAACCCTTTTACTTCCAATGTGACATCACATGATGTCTATGGCGAAGCGCTTCCACTCTGATAGAAGGACGTCATTGGACGTCTTGCTCGAATTCTGAATTTTCATACAAGCTTTGGAGAAGCCAGAAAAGCTAGAAAATGAAGGTTTCTGGTCGGGTTAACTTAACCCGTCTGAGAGACTCCTTTGGGAAGAAGTGCATCAGCGCCAGAGGTTTCTCTGCAGGAAAAGGGTAATGAAATCATCAGTGAAGGGGCAACGCGGACTGTGGCAGTGCTGGCCCTTTCATGCTGATCGAGCGTGGTCTCGTTGTTGCGAATGAAAATCGATCGTTGTTATGTCTTCCGTCGTTCCCGTACCTGCCTGCCCGTGTGTGTGTGTGTGTGTGTGTGTGTGTGTGTGTGTGTGTGTGTGTGTGTGTGTGTGTGTGTGTGTGTGTGCGTGCGTGCGTGCCTGCCTGCCTGCCTGCCTGCCTGCCTGCCTGCCTGTCTGTCTGTCTGTCTGTCCGTCCGTCCGTCCGTCCGTCCGTCCGTCCGTCCGTCCGTCCGTCTCTCTGTGTCTCTCTCTGTTTCTCTGTCTCAGTGTGTGTGTGTGTGTGTGTGTGTGTGTGTGTGTGTGTGTTTCTCTCTCTCTCTCTCTCTCTCTCTCTCTCTCTCTCTCTCTCTCTCTCTCTCTCTCTCTCTCTCTCTCTCTCTCTCTCTCTCTCTCTCTCTCTCTCTCTCTCTAACCACTTACATCTTGTACCAAAAATGAGTCTCGATTTTCTGAGCTGCTGAGATTCTCACACTGTTCTCGTTCCTTTTGAAACCCGTATCGATTTACCGAGAGCCCCACTTCCCCACTTTCCCTATCGGCCTGTGATGCAGGCTTCAGCAGGTGCCAGTCTTTTCACTGGGAATTCCCTCGTTAACTTTCATCCTGTGATTCAATCGCGCGCCGGAGCACCTCAGCGCTAACCAGCCTTTCAGCACCACCAATTTCCCGTTCCAGGAAAGCCGCACCGTCAGCCCCGTCAAAATGACCCGGCGTAGGAATAAGGCTCAGACCACGCACCACAGGTGCTTGAGGTTTCATCGAAACGGCACCTACAAGGCGTTGAGGCAGAGTGCTGATAAATGTCTTCGATGCCGTCAGTTAATTGCTGCGGGGCTGTGCGCGTCTGTTCGGGATCTCGGGGAGTCTCCTTCTGCGTTTTCGCTGCGTTGATGATGGTGTAGAGCTTAATCTCCTCGGATGTCGGGTTGACATAATTTATTAGGGACAAACTGTGACCAGTGCGTATAAGCATGGTTCAGTGTTGCTTTACGTCCACAGAAACCATAAGGCTCATTAGGATGGGGAGCCCAGGACGGCCACCTCGACTCTCACACAGCTCCTGGACTCTGACCCCTGCATCGGGTTTGTCCATGTTAAGTAACTACCTTAGAGACGCGAGTTGCGTTCAGAACGAAGTTTTATGAAATTTGGTGCAAGTGCGTTTTCGGCGCTTGTTTGTTCTGGGGTCACTGCGCTTTAGCTGTGCACCACCACTCTGTCCTCATCAACCTCTGACAAGGAGAAGGGAGTGTATGCGGTTACAGGTCGTGGATTGCTTATGTTTAGCTGCAAAAGGTAAATATTCCCAACGGGGAGAAAGTGGGAGGCGGGGTGGGGTGGAGTTGGAGACTGAGCTATCAAAGAGTAGTAACAACGTAACAAGTGACTGAAAATATTTTTAACGGACGCAAAACGGCTTGATATTGTGAGAAAAATCGGAAACACGAATGACTGCTAGCGTTCTAAAACAAGATAGAAAGAAATTCTAGTCGTAGTAAACAACCAAAGTGTGAAACAAGAATGACTGCTGGCGGTCTAAAACAAGAATGCCAACATTCTTCCAAGCACTGGACAGGAAAACAACACAGCTCAACCAAAAATAGATACGTCGTTTTGCTTCTCACCTCATTTATCATCGTTTTTCGTCGTTTAACTCTTACGTGTCGTTTTGTAGCTTGACAAAGGGGATTACCCCGAGAATGTTCAGATTGCGTGCTTGTGTCCTAATAAATAAGCGTTCTTTTGAACCTTCTATGTGTTTGGATCTTGATATTCTGATACGGTCTAGCCTCGGATTTTTCTTTTGTAAAACAACAAACATAAAAAATTAAAAAATTAAACCACATTTCCATGAGAATTTTGTTTTAGTTCAAGTGCCTGTAGCATACGGTAGTCTGCACTGATGCTTCGTTTGTTACTTTCTCTCGATCCGGCCAATCTCCATTGATCTTGTATTCAGACAAATTCAGACATCTGAGCAAGGAGGTCCCCCCCCCCCCCTCCCCTTTGATCTGATCACCAGTCGGCCAGCACTAATCCAAATACTGACCACCGACCTTAAGAAACGGCGATGACGATGACCCCGCCGGACCTCAGTGCTGAATGTGACCATCATGGACCGGATATTAACTTACGCGCAGGCGTCAGAAAGATGGAGTAGCGCGAGTCAGTGGGAGAACAGGAGACAGTTTTGTCGCTGCTCGCCGGTCCTCGTAGTGACGGGGACGTGTCGGTGGCACGTGTGTGTGTGTGTGTGTGTGTGTGTGTGTGTGTGTGTGTGTGTGTGTGTGTGTGTGTGTGTGTGTGTGTGTGTATGTGAAGCCCGCGGTGATTTTCTTTTCTTGCCGCTGCAGTGTCAGCTTTGCAGCGGCTAAATGATTCAGTCAGTGCACAAACGGACTTTGTGGCGGACACGTGTTTCAGTTTTGTCGCTTGCACTTGTCAACATTTATTGTACAAGCTTGTCAATAGTCGTCTTTGTCGGCCTTGGCGAAACGGATTCACTCTGGTTATCAAGGGTGCTGACAAGCGTTTTCCAGTTTGCCACTTGCATTGATCAACAGCTGCTGTGATTATACCGTTTTGCTGATGGTCGTTCTTGGAAGTGTTGCTGAAACTGATTTCCTCTGGCCATCGAGGCTGTTCACTGACAAACGCAAAGGGGTGTGAGTTTGTTGCTTGTTACACCAACACCTGTTATACCAGTTCGTCGTAAGTCGTCTTCGTCTTGGCGAAACGGATTCACGCTGGCTATCGAAAGTACTGACGACTCTGGGGATCTCGCGAGTTCCGGTTTGTTATTTGCATCAATACCTACTGCCTCCTATACTAGTTTTCCGTCGGTCATCTTTGTGCTGCCAAAATTTACTCTGGCCACCCAGACGGTGACCAAATCAAGAGAAAGTACAGTTAATATTTGCCAGTATTGCAACAGGCTGTACTATCTGTCCACACTGTTAATGATCAGTAAGCTCCGTTACGGCGAGCATCTGCTTGGACATAGCAAGGCCCTGGACATAACAAGACCATGGAACTAACAATGCCCTGGGCATAACAAGGCCCTGGGCATACCTCGTTCCTGCACATAACAAGGCCCTGGACATAACAAGGTCTTTGGCATACCTCGGCCCAGGACATTCCAAGGTCCTGGACATAAGAAGGCCCTGGCCATACTAAGGTCGTGGACATACCAAGGTCCTGGACATATCAAGGCCCTGGACATACTAAGATCCTGGACATATCAAGGCCCTGAACATTCCAGTGTCCTGGACATAAAAAGGCCCTGGACATAACTCGCCCAGATATAACCGTACTGGTTGACAGGGCGTAAAACATCAAGTTACCTCCCTACCTGGACATAACAAGGCCTTTGACATACCAACGTCCTGGACATACCAAGGCCCTGGACATAACAAAGCCCTTAGCATAACAACTGAAGACCCTTGGTATAACAAGACCACAGACATAGCAAGGACCAGGGCATAACAATTAGACCCTAGATATAAACAAGGCCCTCATGAACATCGGCTTCCTGTGGCCAGATCTAGGAATAAAACCCTAGCTGACGTTGCACGGAGTTGTGCGGATGTTGCCGTTTGTTCTTCGTTCGTGGGAGCCTCGATCGTGTTCTGGGGCAATTTCATGGCGATTGTATGACCCTGCTAGTTGTACGGTGAAGCCTCCATTGCTGCCGTCTTCCAGCAAAGCGTGTCCTCTGGACGCCAAGCAAAACGTGACGCTGCCATTGCCTCTTCGCGCCATGCAAGTAGCCATGGACCCCAAACACCCGTTTTGATGCGCGACACCCGAGGATGAAACTGTGTTGATGTGTCTGACTAAACAAAAATATCTCTGACTGCTTGACTTTGAGAAAAACTGAACTCAGATCGGGAGATCTGCAGGCAGAGTGTACAATCTGTGCAAGGAACTGCGGTGGTGGACAACTCAGGTAAGTCTCGTGTTTGTTTTGAGTGTAAACGTGTTGAGTTGTACGATGTTGTGAGATCGCCATTTGGCCCTGTTTGTTTGCCGTTTGTGAGGTAAGAGTCTTTGGCAGTGCAATTACATGTCAGAGATTCATGTGGCTGCATGAATCGTAACGTAGTGTGCTCAGTTTTATGACTGATGTGACGATGACCATTGATGACGCTGAACGATTTTTGTGTGTAGTGGCCATGGTGTGATTTTGTGATCACTTCACTGGTCCGTTGGCCAACTACCACAGTGTTGTGGAGCATGCTGTTGTTGCTGCAGCTGTTGGTAATGACTGTGACTGAAACGGCCAAATAAAGCAGGATCCCCAGTCAGCAGAGCGAAAGGTTGAGTGTGTAGCGAGAGAAAAAAGCTACGGCAATACCGCGAGCAACGATACTGGATAATCAATAGGACGCCGAAGACTGAGACCGCTGGAGAGTGGAAATGGGTAGGGGGCTAGGAGATGGAGGTGGCGGGGGGGGGGGGGGGAGAGAAAGAGAAAAAAGGGGAAGATGGGGGAGGAGAGGGGGAAATTGGCTGTGGGAGGTTGGAGAGAGAGAGTGAGGCAGACGGGCACAGAAACAGATTCATTGGCAGACTGATACACGGACAGAGATGAATCGCAGACAGCCACCGCATAGCGGTGACCACGGAGGCGACAGCAACAACTCTTCCACAAGCGGCAGTCAGCCTAACTTCTTTAACGATCGTTTGTCTTTCTTAAGCGTTGCAGCACTCCTGATCTGTCTATAATCTTGTACACAGGCACTCGAACTTGCTCTTCTGCGTTCGCAGAACTCGTAGAAGACCACAATCTCCAGGCATATCCTGGAGGGGGGGGGGGGGGGAGGGGAGGGAGGGTTTGTCTGTCTGACATCGATGCCAGCTGTATTTGATCCCTTGCGGTACTGAATGCGAGTCTTTTTACATGGGTTTGCTTCTCCTGGATGGCGTTGTCACTGCAGAAGGGCCCTTGTTACGTTAAACCTATGTTACGGTTTTATGCCTTATTACTTTCACTGGGCGTGCTTGCTCGCTTTGCCGGTGTAGTTGATAAACTTCTACACCCCCCACCCCCCCCCCCCCCACCCCCCCATCCACCTCCCCCACAGTATGGCTTTCATGTGGTGAAGTAACACAAGCTCTGGTCGCCGTTGGCCGTGTGGATCGATCGCACAGGTTGGAGCCGAGCGGCAGATATGCTAATGACCACGTAAAAGTCAGTGGCAGATGTGGTAATGATCACGTAAAAGTCAGAGACAGAGACAGTAATGACAACGGAAGAACTGGAGGCCCGAGACTGAAATACTGGTATCGGAAGAGGCGAACGGAAGAGCCTCAAAATGCTGACAATAGAAGAGCCGGAGGGCAGAGAAAATTAGGGCAACGGAAGACTGATCTGGAGGTCGGGAAGAAAATAAAGGCAACGGAAAAGATGGAGGGCGAAAAAGTAATGGCAACGGAAGAGGTGGATGACGGAAATTGTAATGGCAACAGAAGAGGCGGAGGATGGAAATATAAAGGTGACGGAGGAGGTAGAGGGCGGAAAAGTAATGGCAACGGAAGAGTGGATGACGGAAAATGTAATGGCAACAGAACAGGCGGGATGAGGAAAAGTAATGCCAAAGAAAGAGGGGTGGGGGGGGGGGGGGGGGGAATATTGCCAACGGAAGAGGTGGATGACGGAAAAAGTAATGGTAATGAAAGAGGTGGATGACGGGGAAAATGCCAGCTGGAGAGGTTGATGACGGGAAAAGTAATGCTAAGTGAAGAGGTGGATGACGGGAAAAGTAATGCTAAGTGAAGAGGTGGATGACGGGAAAAGTAATGCTAAGTGAAGAGGTGGATGACGGGAAAAGTAATGCTAAGTGAAGAGGTGGATGACGGGAAAAGTAATGCTAAGTGAAGAGGTGGATGACGGGAAAAGTAATGCTAAGTGAAGAGGTGGATGACGGGAAAAGTAATGCTAAGTGAAGAGGTGGATGACGGGAAAAGTAATGCTAAGTGAAGAGGTGGATGACGGGAAAAGTAATGCTAAGTGAAGAGGTGGATGACGGGGAAAGTAATGCTAAGTGAAGAGGCGGATGACGGGGAAAGTAATGCTAAGTGAAGAGGCGGATGACGGGGAAAGTAATGCTAAGTGAAGAGGCGGATGACGGGGAAAGTAATGCTAAGTGAAGAGGCGGATGACGGGAAAAGTAATGCTAAGTGAAGAGGCGGATGACGGGAAAAGTAATGCTAAGTGAAGAGGCGGATGACGGGAAAAGTAATGCTAAGTGAAGAGGCGGATGACGGGAAAAGTAATGCTAAGTGAAGAGGCGGATGACGGGAAAAGTAATGCTAAGTGAAGAGGCGGATGACGGGAAAAGTAATGCTAAGTGAAGAGGCGGATGACGGGAAAAGTAATGCTAAGTGAAGAGGCGGATGACGGGGAAAGTAATGCTAAGTGAAGAGGCGGATGACGGGGAAAGTAATGCTAAGTGAAGAGGTGGATGACGGGGAAAGTAATGCTAAGTGAAGAGGTGGATGACGGGGAAAGTAATGCTAAGTGAAGAGGCGGATGACGGGAAAAGTAATGCTAAGTGAAGAGGCGGATGACGGGGAAAGTAATGCTAAGTGAAGAGGCGGATGACGGGGAAAGTAATGCTAAGTGAAGAGGCGGATGACGGGAAAAGTAATGCTAAGTGAAGAGGCGGATGACGGGAAAAGTATTGACAGGAGAAGAGGCGGAGGGCAGAAAGAGTAACGGCAACTGAAGAGGTGGATGACGGGAAAAGTAACGGCAACTGAAGAGGTGGATGACGGGAAAAGTAACGGCAACGGAAGAGGTGGATGACAGGAAAAACGTAATGGCAACGGAAGAGGCGGAGATCGGAGAACGGGTAGGACAACGGACGAGCCATGGGGCAGGGAGAGTAATGGCCACGTAAGAGTCTGCTTCTTCTGTTAACGGCCCAGTGTCGATCAGACCAGGGTGATATATATATATATACTGTTCATAATGAAGACGTCCTCCTGACGATCGTTTGCTCTGTGATTGCCACATCACCCGGAAATCGATAGCGACTTCGGGAATGCTTATTTCTCTCTTCCCCTTGAAACTCTACCGAGCGCCAGCATAGGTTATTTACTGTTTGGCAACAGATGTGTTCCGTGCCTGCATAAAGGTTCAGTTAAGTGCGGAAGAAGAAGCAGGATGTTCGTGTGCTCGGGAGATGCCGCGCGCCAGCGTCTTGTTCACATTTCCGCATTTATTGCTTCACTGAGCACCGCTACAGTCTGACTGGTTCCGCATCCTTTTCCTAATGTAGCTGTTCCTCTAGTGATGAAGTTACAGGGGAGAAAACAGAAATACAGAATACGTATATCATGCCGTTTCGGAAAATTACATCTGTCCGGGATGTGTTTTGTTGTTGTTTTGTTGGGTTTTTTGTTTGTTTGTTTTTGTGGTTGTTGTTGTTGTTGTTTTTTTTTTTTTTTTTTTTTTTTGGGGGGGGGTTGTTGCTTGTTTGGTTGGTTGCTTATTTGTTTTGTTTTTATTTGTACTTTTAATAGATAATGGTTCTGTAGAGGAGTTGGAGTTGTTTGACAATGTGGTTTTACGATGTGTAGACAGGCGATACTTCCGTCGAGGGGATTGCGTTGTTTTTGTACAGTCTACGATGTAGTGTTGGGAACTTTAGACAGGCGACAGTTCTGTGGAGGGAGTGCGTTGTGTGACGTGGTGTGCGATGCGGTTTTAGGAACAACAAACAGGGGACAGTTCTATTGATGAGAGGGAGTTGTTTTATAGGGTCTTCGATGTGGTCTGAGGACCTGTAAACAGGCGATAGTTCTGTAGATGAGAGGGGTTGTTTAAAGTGGCCATCGGTGTGGTTTTTGGAACTTTAAACAGGTGATGGCTCTGTTAGAAGGACTACGTTGTTTCGCATTACTTGGAGTTGCAAACAGGTGATGGCTCTGTTAGAGAGGACTACGTTGTTTCATATGACTTGGAGTTGCAAACAGGTGATGGCTCTGTTAGAGAGGACTACGTTGTTTCACATGACTTGGAGTTGCAAACAAGTGATGGCTTTGTTAGAGAGGACTACGTTGCTTCACATAACTTGGAATTGCAAACAAATGGTTGCTCTGTTAGAGAGGACTACGTTGTTTCACATGACTTGGAGTTGCAAACAGGTGATGGCTCTGTTAGGACTACGTTGTTTCGCATTACTTGGAGTTGCACACAGGTGATGGCTCTGTTAGAGAGGACTGCGTTGTTTCAAGTGGTCTGTAGTGTGGTCTTTGGACTGTAAGCAGGCGATGGCTTTGCAGAATGCACTGCGTTGTTTCAAATGTTCGACGGTGTGGTCTTTGGTGTTATAAACAGTGGATGGCTCTGTTAGAGGGCACTGCATTCCTTCACGCGGCCAACGGTGTGGTTTCGGGAGTTGTACACAAGCGATGGCTCTGCAGAGTGGATGGCGCTGTGTCACATGCCTGGTCCATAGTGTGGTGTTGGGAACCGCATTGGGCGGTTCAGTGAAGCTGGTTTGCACGAGTGAATGCCCTTTGTAATGTTTCGCGCAAGAAAGAGTAGCGAGAGGTCGCAGCGTCACTTCCGGGCCGATTTCTAAGTAGGCGTTGCATCACGCTGTGTATAACAATGGAAGTTGAACCTAGAATTGCGAAGCAGTACAAATGCCACTAATGTTGCAGTTGCAGAAATTACCAGGGAAAGGGGATGGAGGGTGGAAAAAATGGTGTCAATGTTTGCGTCGTGTTTTGGAAAATCTCGAGTTTGTGGAAAAATGTGTTTTGGGGCATCCTATAGCACGAGCAACAAGTTATTGCTTGTTGCCAGACACATTCTGACTACGGGCCTCCAAAAATGTTTTTAAAGTTGGCAGTGTAAAATTCGCAAATTCACTGTCACCGTCTTCCATTGTGAAGAAAGTACGCATCGGAAGTAAAAGCAGCCAAGGGACTTAAACGATGCCGGGCAAAAGTCAAGGGAGTTAACAACCCCGCCTGAACCGCCCAACAGAGGCAGGCGATACGTCCCAAGAAGCTGGCGGGACAAGGATGAAGGAAGCCGGACGGACAGTCCCTCCCCTTCCGGCGCTGGGCCCGTCTGCGCAGGTCCTCGTCAGTCGCAGGACGTGCAGGGTGTCTGGACTCTGCCATGCTGCTCTCTGGGGACCGCGACGCTCTAGCCGTCGGCCCCCCCCCCCCTTCCCCCCCTCCCCCCACCCTACCTCCACCCTCACCTCACGTGAGGTGGGCAGGCCGGTGGTCGATACTTGGAGCATGGGGACCGCGTTTTTTATATCCTAGGCCCCATCAGTCTCAGCTTAAGCTGATTTAGGATTGTGAGTGGCTTGGCCGCTTGATTGGTAGTAGTGGCCGCTGCGGCATCAGTAAGTAAGTAAGTAAGTGTTGGGAGGTGGGGTTCAGCCGTCTGTGTGTTGCCAATTTCGGGCCAATGGCAGCAGCGTTAGTAGTGAAAATAGTAACCCACCCCCACCCCCTCCGTCCTAAACACGACTTCCCCGTAAGGACATTACATCTCAGTTTGTTCATATCTGTGGTGTGTAACATTTTAAAGAAAAGAGAATGTTTTTCTGTTCTTTCATTTTCCAGACGTGATTGACTCAGCCCTCTCTCCCCCCCCCCCCCCCCTCTCTTTTATTAAAAAAAAGTTCTGTCGGTGTCTGCGTATTTCGCCATCTTTCCATTCTCGTCTTTGTCTGATTTTTCTCTCTCTTTTTTTCTTTTTTTTTTTTTTTTTTTTTTAATGATCAGCAGATTGGATTGATTAGATTGATTAGACCTTATTAGATTGATTTAAAAAAAAAAATTGATCCACACGCACAAAAAAAGCCGTACTGGTAACAAAAGAGGCCGCCGAAGACACGGACATCATCAGTTTGACAAGAGCCCGTGACAATATGACGAAGGTAATTATAATGGGAACTGGTGCTTGTTAGAAGCAGCGGCAGACGCACAGACTGACAGATTATATGACTGCTGGCAGTGGCACCACGAGACAGCACAGTGTAAGGGAAAAACTAAACTGAAAGATATATTTCCCCTGGATTATTCCTGGGAGCGCCAGAACATTCAGTAGGTGGAGCCGGACAGCGACGAGACGAGTGCTTACAACGACAGTAAGTGGAGCAACGACTTAGCTATGGGTATTGGCTGCCTCTGTTACAGTGATCGCGCTGGACATTTCTTTCAAACCGGTGTGACGTCTATAATGTGGCGAATGTGGTTCACGGAAAATAGTCAGATAATCACTGTAACCGGTCATGTACATGGCTGTCCACACTACTACCAGAGCTGTGCCGGCAACCACCCAGCTCCTTTCCCCTCCTTAGATACACACACACATGCGCACGCACTCTCACACTGTGCTGTTTTGTTGTTGTTGCTGTTGCTGCTGCTGCTGTTGTTGTTAGAATCGGTCAAACAAAATAACAGCCGGCACGTCTTAGCGATTGTTGATTTTGCTTCTGGTATATGCTCATCTTATCCGGTAAAATACCGGACATCACGGGTTAACGCGAACCCTGTGTTAACATAGTCTGTAACGTCGAAACGGTCCCACAATAAGGAGCTAAGATACTTATTTGGCACAGAAATTATGAACAGCCTCTTCTGAGACAGTTCGGCTTTAAACGTGTTATGAACAGCCTCTTCTGAGACAGTTCGGCTTTAAACAAATTTAAATTTAGCCAAACCTACCTACATCGTCTGACTGGCTGGAGCGGGGGTGGGGGGGGGGGGGGGGGGGGGCATTTCGAATGTGTGTGTGTGGATACTGAAGAGAACGGCTTCCGCGTTACCTTGTCCCTTACCAAGAGGACAGGAGCTACAGCCTCCCCTCGGTCACAGTGTGCAAGCTCACCGCGTGTGTTCCGCTGCTGCTCAGGTGCTTCAGTTGGAAAGGGGAGTGGGGATAGCTCAGTGGTTAGAGCGTATGACTCGTGATCGAAAGGTCGCGGGTTCGAGTCCCCTGCAGGAACGGCGGGAAAATTTTATTCTCCAGGGTCAACTTCCTGTGCTGGCTCTTATTTCGGTATCCGTTCCACCCCCGTGTTACCGCAGTAGCATGTAAAAGATCCCGGTCATTCTGCCAAAAGTGCAGGTGGAAGGTTACATCTAAACACGCATACACATGACGTATGTGGCTTTGCATAAAGTGACACGGTGCATGGTTGTATGGTGTACGCAGAACGCGCCGAGATGGCAGAAGTTTCACTTGGCACAAACCATGTCAGCGCTATAAGTACACCACTTCGGTGGATATTAAAAAACGCGCTATATAAAAAGCTAGTCACTCATGTAGAATCACACGCGACTGCAGTGAGTGCTCGCGAGCGGAGAATAGCGCTATATAAAAGCAAACAACAACAATTGGCGAGGACCTGCGGGAGAAGCTGTGGGGTCGGGCGAAGTCCCTGCGGCGAACTGCCGACTTCGCAATGGCACCCAACCTGACCGTTTAGCATGGCAAATGGAACACAGAGTGAGAAGAAGAACGGAAGAGGGATTGCTGCTGAATGGCTGCCCGTACGTGAGACCGCAGCTACGCAGACCATGCGGACCTGGCGTCGTCATTAGTGAAGTTCTTTACCAGAAATTAGCAGAAAATAAGACGAGAGCTTTGTAATCGTTTGTCCACCTCCTAATTAAATGCGAGGGGCTGTATTGAGGGAGTGACGATCTTGTAATGCGGCTTCTGCACCGGTTCAGTTCAGTTCAGTTCAAGATGGTATCTATGCGCTCGGAAAAACCCATATGCGCTCCACCCCGTCTCTCAGAAGTTTCCCTAACGTTGCCTTTGAAACTGTTCCGATGTTTGTCTGATTGACAACGGTCCTTTCTCGTCCTTTCAAGTAAGATCGTCTAGTGCTTCCTCTTTCCACGCCTCTCTCCTCCAGGCGATCGATGGTGCCTGCAGGTAGTGTCTCAAGCTTCTCAACACTTCAGAATTTCCGAGAAGCAAGCCGTTTGTGAGGGTTGTTTTGCCCGCCAGTCTGTGTATCTGCTCGGTCATTTCTCTTCACTGTCATTTTCCAAGGCAGTACACCCACAGGAGTTTTCCAAGTGTCTTCAACCCAAAGAAAAATGAAGGGAATAGTCTTTTTGTAGACACAGTCCGTCTTGTTCTGTTGCTGTTTTCCTTTTGTCTCTGTGCGAGACATATCTTTGTGTTGTTCTCTAAGGCTTAACCCTTTGACTGCCACGACGTCGCTTCCAAACGACCAACAGAAGTGCGAGATCTGAAATCCTTTAGCCTTTTTCTTTTTTGCGTTAGCACGTGAAAGGATTTCTGTCAAAACCCAAATAGTGTCGAAAGCAGATTTGTTATAAGACGGGAAAATAGACTGTTTGCAGACCTATGCGTGCACTTTTCAGCCAGGAAATTTGCCTGGCTGGGGCAGTGAAGGGGTTAATGCTGTGATCGATTACG
This sequence comes from Alviniconcha strummeri, assembly GCA_963584105.1. NCBI lineage: Eukaryota > Metazoa > Mollusca > Gastropoda > Provannidae > Alviniconcha > Alviniconcha strummeri. The sequence goes on along the minus strand of OY757550.1, from coordinate 19,291,798 downwards.
TTGTTTAAAAACAAACTGACCCTATTAACGAAGCTTATTCACTTTCTGCTTTCGAGATTGATCAGTTACTGACTGTTTCATGCGGACATCTCCCAATCTTGCCCAGTGATAAGCTGTAAAGAACAGATTTAGACAGCCGAAGCACTCCTCCCCCCTCCCCGCCCCCTTCCCCCCATCACCCCTCTCCACACCCCGGTCACTGGCCTTCTCTGGCCGCGCATTCTTCCCCGTTACTGGCACAGTGGAACCTCTCTTTCAACACCACCTTCACATTACAGCAAAGGCGGTGTTAGGTGGGCGGTCCTTGGTGAGGGACGGTCCGTTGGCACGGAAACATGAAGCGAAAGCTGAGGCGGTCTGAAAAAGAGAGATGATCTTTCGTCAGGGTCGTCTTTCGTCAGGGTGGTCGGCCATCAGGTTTGTCTTTCATTAGGGTGGTCTTTCATCATGGTGGTGTGTCAACATGGTGGTCTACCATCAGGACTGTCTTTCATCGGAGTGATTTGCCATCGTGGTGATCTCAGGGTGGTCTTTCGTTATGGTGGTGTGTCAACATGGTGGTCTTCCATCAGGATTGTCTTTCATCGGAGTGATTTGCCATCATGATGGTCTCAGGGTGGTCTTTCATCAGTGTAGTCAGCCTGCCATCAGGGT
>OY757550.1:19280812-19285812 GCA_963584105.1 Alviniconcha strummeri | reverse complement strand
ATCTTGTCAGCAAAGAAGACCAAAAGGAAAATGTTTCACTTTCATTCACAGTTCGGTTTTGTGTCTTTCGCAGCTGCGTCAGTCTCCGTTGCGCACTGTCGGAGCATCGTTTTCCGTATGTCGTAAACTAGTGCTAGCAGTTGGTCTCCTTTGCTGAACATTAGTCTTGACTTGAAACTCGCCGGCTGTGTAACGGAGCGTGTGGGTTCGCGCGCAGCACTCGGATCAGCAACGGTTGAGGAGAGTGTATGCGGCGGCTTAACCCTTTCACTGCCCCAGTAAGTCAAATTTCCGGACTGAACAATGCACGGACGCGCCTGCAAACAGTATATTTTCTGGTCCTGTAACACATCTACTTTCAGTGCTATGCGTTTTGATGAGTGCAAAAACAAGAGACAAAAAGGCTTAAAGGGTTTCAAATTTCATACTTTTATTGGTCGTGTGCAAGTGGTATGATGGCCGGGAAAGGGTTAAGCGTTAAGCTGTTTATCTTCCGATCCGTGTCTTATTACCCAGCCAGCGGAACGGACAGCTAGTTTGCCTTGACCCGGCACTTGGCACCCCGGCTTCGCTGGTGGCCTTGTGGCTCAGCGGGCTGTTGGCTTTCCCTTGGTCACTTTTCAGAGACCTACTGTAACTATAAAAAGAAAAAGAAAAAAAGCGCCTACTAGAACGAGTCCAGGCGAGATCAAGAAGAGGGAGGTGAGCTGGACTCTCAGGAGGAAGCTACTAGCCCAGAAGAGATCAAGAGCAGGGAGGTGGTGCTGGGCTATAGAGAGAGAATTTGACTTCTTTTGCTTCAGTTGTTTCCCAGCGACGGAGCTACGGACATTGTCTTTGTGACTCTGTTCTGCATGGCAGTTGGGACAGCAGTTACGTGGTGCTGTGGTCGCTGCGCAATGCCGGACGGACACTGCCTTAAACATCCTGTTGTTCTGGCGGCGGTCCACGGCAGCCTTGGTCTTACGGGTTGGCGCCTGTTTCGAGGTTTCACTCTTCTGTCACATTTCCCACTCGTCCCCGGCTCTTATAGGCCTTCTCGCCTCCGTGGACGTTAAGCAGCAAAAACTCACTCACCACCGCCTCCTAGTAGTGAGCCAGTTTGGCCTAGCGGTAAGGCGTTAGGCTGGTAAGCAGAGGGACCTCAGTTCGAGTCTGCTTCGGCTCTGCTTTCTCTTCAAAAATTGTGGTCTGTGACACTGCCTTGTGACTTTTTCCCTCACAGTTAATGACACATTAAAATGGCTCTCATCGCTGCCCACCTACATGCAGAAGTCGTTCTGGTGGTGACAGTGTAGTGATAGGTAGTATGTATATTCTCCCTCTTCCCCCACCTCCATACCCCCCCCCCCCCGCTCCCCGTCCCTGATAAGTCTTATGGTTTCTGTGGACGTTAAACACAAAGTTGACTTACTTTAGTCCGAGCTTCAGAACTGAGGAGCTGTGTCACAAAGTCGAGGTGGCCGTCCTGGGCTCCCGTCCCTAATAAGCCTACGGTTTCTGTGGACGTAAAGCGACACTCAAGCAAAAAGCCTACTGATCTTACACGTCAGCGGTGTTCGCAGAACGAGTCCTGGTATTCATACGCGCGCAACCACTGACTGTCTCATCACACCCGGCGGTCAGTCCCGTCAGTGTTATTCTCCTAATTATTATTTTTTATTACCGAGTTTGCGAGTTTTCCTGAGCACTCCTAGCAAGCCACGTATTTCACAATTCCGAATTGTGTCGCATCAGTTCCGACAACCGGAGGCGATGTTTTCCGGGCGTTCCGCCCCACCGCGCCGCCCAGACAACTTTGACTAGTCTGGATATATACATTCAGCATGAATTATGTCACTTTATCAGTGTCAGCCCCGTTCCTAATAAACCTTATGGTTTCTGTGGACGTAAAGCACCATGTTTACCTACTTTTCCATGTCACTATCGGTTAGCCGGTCAGAGTTGCTGCTCACTGAGACAACTGGCGCTGTTCGTGTTATGCCATTGTCAAAAAACTGAATGAAGAATGACTGCTAGCGTTTGTGTTTGAATTTATGCCATTGTCAGTTACAGGGTTTGTTCGTGGTTTGTTGTTGTTTACGTTAATATCGCACCAGGAATCTTGCTGTGTTTGACTGACTTGATGGCGGAGAAGTCCAGTTCCCAGACGGGTCAGTGTGGATTACCGGCTCGCTCCTCCTTGCCCCCCCCCCCCCCCCCCCCCATTCCGGGCGTCCCTCTCCCCCTAGGTTGTCAGAGCAGGTTTTTGAGCTGACGGCTGTGATTGATGAAGAAAGAATCTGCATAGCCTACAGTGGTGAAGTGATGAAACCTAGCGCAGGCAGCATACTCAAAGCAACAGCAGACATTATCGTTATCATCAGCAGTCTGGTTTCTGTTCGTTGTCCACTAAGTTGGGTGACGACACCGTCATAGTTTGCTCGTTTTGACATTTCGGCCTTTACCCCTTCCAGTGCTTCTCTCTTTGCCTATATGGTGGAAATGATAATAGAGACTTACTGTGAAAGCGCTTAGACAGAATTTTTACATTCTTTATAAAGACTCAAAAGAGCTAGTGAAAGGGCGCCAGTACAAAGGGAAAGAACTATATATATAATCCAGCTTCACCATAGAGTAACGCACTCTTTTTGATGAAGTAGAATAGTCTGGTGCAGTACATGTCTTTTATATTTATGTGATGATGGTGATGGTGATGATGATCGATTTTACACAGCGCTGTTCTCCGCTCTCGAACAGACTCACTGCGCTTTTGTCGCATGTGACTGTAAATGAGTGACGTCGGCTTTCAATAGCGCCTTTTGAATATCCACCGAAGTGGTGTACTTATAAAATATGCGTCAGTGGTTCAGGGGTAGCGGAGGTTGTCATTTAGACAAGGAGGCAGCCATTCGCCGTAGCAGTTACGTCACTCCTGCTGCCTCAGCATTTGCAGTCGATTGATGCGTCACCAGATGTTAGCCGCTGGTCCACAGGTGGGCAATACAGTTGGGTGATAGCCCAGTATCTCTCTCCTCTCCCCAGCTATTCGCTCGTGCGCAGTTCAGTATGTGATTACCGTCTTAACGCCGCTCTCCCGTTAGCCGTTAGCTACCGTGTAATCTTCACTCGTTGTCACTGTGTCATCTTCTTTACCACCTTGCTGCTGTAATTGTACTGAGTTTCCCTGCTGGTCCGTACTCACAGTTCAGGAGCTGTGTGAGAGTCGACTGAGGTGGCCGTCATGGGCTGTCCGTCATAACGAGCCTTCTGGTTTCCGTGGACGCAAAGCTATATTGAACCAGGCCTCAGGCCTCACTGGTCTCAGCTTGTTCCTACTATGTCAACCGACATCCGAGGACATTAAGCAACACAACCGAACCTGCTGGTCCGCACTCCTGTGTTGGGTCTGTAATTTTCATGGGTGGTGCGCACTCCTGTGTTGGGTCTGTAATTTTCGTGGGTGGTCCGCACTCCTGTGTTGGGTCTGTAATTTTCGTGGGTGGTCCGCGCTCCTGTGTTGGGTCTGTAATTTTCATGGGTTGCCCGCACTCCCACGTTGAGCTGTAACTGGCATGGGTTGTGTGCACAGCCACATTGAGGAGTAATTTTCATGGGTTGCCCGCACTCCCACATTGAGCTGTAATTTTCATGGGTTGCCCGCACTCCCACGCTGAGTTTGTAATTTTTATGGATTGTCCACACTACCATGTTGGATGTGTCATTTTCATGGGTTTTCCACACTACCATGCTGGGTCTGAGTTTCATGGGTTTTCTACACTACTATGCTGGGTCTGAGTTTCATGGGTTTTCCACACTACCATGCTGGGTCTGAGTTTCATGGGTTTTCCACACTACTATGCTGGGTCTGAGTTTCATGGGTTTTCCACACTACTATGCTGGGTCTGAGTTTCATGGGTTTTCCACACTACCATGCTGGGTCTGAGTTTCATGGGTTTTCCACACTACCATGCTGGGTCTGAGTTTCATAGGTTTTCCACACTACCATGCTGGGTCTGAGTTTCATGGGTTTTCCACACTACTATGCTGGGTCTGTAATTTTCAAGGTTGTCCGCACTATCATGTTGGGTCTGTAATTGTATGGGTTGTCCACGCTCGCACGCTGGGTCTGTAATTTTCTTGGGTTATCAACACTTGTCAACACTGAATTACAACCTTCATAGGCTGCCGACACTACCACCTTGTATCCTTAAATTTCCCAGCTTATTGACAAACTCCCTGTGGGCCGCTCATCCAATACCGTCTTCAGAGACACTGACAGGGCGAGGGCGGCACCGAGATGCCAGTGACTGAATTTGCGGCCTTCGCGGTCTGTGACACGGGGAACGTTAGATCAGTTTATGCCGCAGGTTTTAAGCATCGTTTTTTTTTTTTTTTTTTTTTTCTTCAGCCAAAAAGTGTTGAGCGCAGCGTCCCCGCATCCGTTGAGACGTTGCAGCGGTGACAGCGCTCCCTGGCGGCAGGCCGGCGAGTCGTCGCCGTATAAATTTGCACAAATCCGATAAGTTGGTCCTGGTCCTGGTGAAAGATAATCTCCAGACACCGATTGGGGGGGGGGGGCGGGGGGGGGGGGGGCGAGAGAGAGAGACTCTGTGTGTGTGTGTGTGTGTGTGTGTGTGTGTGTGTGTGTGTGTGTGTGTGTGTGTGTGTGTGTGTGTGCGTGCTTCTGCGTTTCTAGAAACCATGACAATAATCAACCTCTTGTTGAACTCAATTGCTGTGTTGGAACCGCTTTTGTCTTATAATAGCAAATATTTGATGAGGTGGGGGGGGGGGGGGGGAGGGATGTACACAGCAGCTAGAAAAAGGGGCAGAAGATGATAGTGTACGATGGTACAACAGAGGAATACGTGAGGACTGCCGGAAACGACCCACCAGGTAAGGAACTCCTGATTGACGCTGGGAAATGTCCAGGGAATGAACAGAAATCATACATTCGGCAAAATTCATGTGAAGAGGTTGGTCATGTTATGAGCACGATTAGCCCTGGCGTAACTCTG
>OY757550.1:19272102-19279602 GCA_963584105.1 Alviniconcha strummeri | reverse complement strand
CCACACAGTGTTGGGGCATTGTTCGAATTGTTGAAGCCAGACCAGTCCGGAGTCGAACATGAAATCCGTTCTCTCGGGCTGCGGCAGAAAACTCGAACGGCGCCGAGACGAGTCATTGGACGGAGACACGAAAGACTCTCATGGATCAAGACTTCATTGCTTGGGGCAGAAAGAAACAACAACAACAAAACAACGCTAATCGTGTTTTGGGATGCAGCACACTTCTATCCAGACAGAGTAGCAAACCTGAAACTTTTGAGAAATCGGAGCCGGAGAGCGGTTTCTTTATTTTGTGTTGTGTGTCTGAATCTGTCAGGGCAGCAAACCTCAAATCTGTGCAGCAAACCTTAAATCTGTAACTTTGAGAAATCGGAGAGGGACAAACCTTTAACCCGGAGATGGACAGAGCTTCTTTATTGAATGCTGTATGTATTATAGTATGCTGTGTTCTGACTTGCAGTACAGCAAACAGGAACTTTGAGGAATTAGCACCATCAGGAAATTGGTCATGGGAGAAAGCGGTGGATGGCCGCGATGCAGTCTGCTTTCTAGGAAATGTGATGAAGGAAATGGTGGGACTCGGAAGCAGACAGTGATGTAGAAATGGTGACGAAGGAAATGGAGGGACTCTGAAGCAGTCAGTGTTTAGGAATGGTGATGAAGGAAACGAAAGGACTCTGAAGCAGTCAGTGTTTAGGAATGGTGATGAAGGAAACGAAAGGACTGAAGCCGTCTGTGCTGTAGGAATAGCGATGAAGGAAATGGTGGGACTCTGGCTGGGGCTGCTTAGTTGCTCTGTTTCACTTACAGCATCCGACACCGCCGACCACCGCGTTGTCTTATCCCGCGATTGATTTAGCAGTTAGCCTGTCGCAGCAGCGAGACTGACATTGTCTTTAATTCTCTTAGTCCCTCTGAACACTGCAGTACACCAGGGAGACTGGACAGTGAGCCCTCCTTAACCCTCAACAGCCCGTCACAACGGCTGAGACCCCCCCCCCCCTCCTTTACCTTCTTATATAGCCCGCGCATCCTCCCCTCCCCTCCCCCTCTCTCTCTTTTAGGTAAGAGTAATAGGTTATAAGTAGGAAGATTGGCCGGAGTTAGTAAGATTTGCGGGAGGTAGGTGGTAAGACTGGCCGAGTTAGTCAGACTGACAGGATGGAGGTGGTAAAGCAACAAGGCCGGAGTTAAGATCGGGTATAGATGGTAAGACTGGCCGGAGTTAAGATCGGGTATCGATGGTAAGACTGGCCGGAGTTAGTTATAGATGGTAAGACTGGCCGGAGTTAAAATCGGTTATAAATGGTAAGACTGGCCGGAGTTAAGATCGGTTATAGATGGAAAGACTGGCCGGAGTTAGTTATAGATGGTAAGACTGACCGGAGTTAGCCAGACTGGCTGGAGGTAGGTAGGTGGTGAGGCAACAAGGCCGGAGTTAGTTAAAGTAAGTAAACATGGTGCTTAACGTCCACAAAAACCATAAGGCTTATTAGAGACGGGGAGAACGGGGGGGGGGGGGGGAGGGGGTATGGAGGTGGGGGAAGAGGGAGGTTATGTATCTATATTGCTACACTGTCACCACCAGAATGACTTGCGCATGAAGTTGGGCAGCGATGAGAGCCATTTTAATGTTTCATAATTGTGAAGGACAAAGTCACAAGACTGTGTCCACAGACCACAACAAGAGAAAGGAGAGCCGAAGCAGGTTCAAACCGAGGTTCCTCTGCTTACCAGCCTAACGCCTTACCGCTAGGCCAAAACAGCTCACCGGAGTTAGTTATACTCATGGACCTGTATATATTCACAGGTCCGTGCTAAGACAGGCGGGAGGGAGGAAGGTGTTTAGGCAGCAAGGCCGGAGTTAGTAATACTCGTGGACCTATATACATAGGTCCATGGTAAGACTGGCCGGAGGTAGGTGGTAAGGCAACAAGGCCGGAGTGAGCTGCGGGCCAAGACTTCCCCCATCGATCCACCACCAGCGACAGAGTGGCGGCCCACCATGCCGCTGTCCCGAGTCGTGGCGTGTGGCACAGGCAGGCAACAAGCTGTGGCGACTGACGGACAGACAGCGCAGATCTCTATCAACTGCTGGCAACAGTTTGAACATGATATACATATACATACAGTGTGCTGCTGACTCCACAGTGTTTTTTCACCCGACACGGATCAGGGATTCTAGCGCAGAGGTGTCGGTTGGTTGCATCAGCTTTCGCCACGCCTCGACTGCTTAACTTTTTGCAGGGTTTTGCTGTGTGTGTGTTTGTGTGTGATTTGTCACCGTTCCGGACCGGCCTGAAGTTTGATGCATTTCGATCTCTCGCTGTACCGCTCATCACAAGCGATGCAGCATCTGTGAGTTTGGGAGAGCGCGAGCTGGCCCTAGTGTCGGTGTGTGCAGTGTTGCGCGTTGATTCTTATGTGGAGAAGCGGAGTGAGTTAAGTTCCACCCGACCGAAGTCTTGCGGTTTTAGCGTGCTTTACGTCCACAGAGACCATTAGGATTATTACGGACGGGGGGCCCAGGACGGCAACCTCGACTTTCACACAGCTCCTGAGCTCTGACCAGTTTAAGTTTAATGTTGCTTTACTTCCACAGAGACCTTATATAAGGACTGTTAAGGACAGGGGGCCCAGGACGGCCACCTCCACTTTCACACACAGCCCATGAGTTCTGTCTGTATAGAGTCCTGCGGGAATCATTTTGCTTAACGTCCACAGAAACGAGATTGTCCATTAGGGACGGGTGAGTCCTGCGGTAGTTGGTTGAATTGTTGCTTTACGTCCACAGAAACCGCAGGCTTATTAGGGACGGGAGTTCAGGACGTCCACCTCGACTTTTCAGTGTTCCCCTGAGTTCTGGGTCCTGCGGTGTTGATGATGTAGAGCTCCGTGTCCTCGGATGTCGGTTGACATATTAGGGACAAACTGTGACCAGTGCCTAAGCATGGTTCAGTGTTGCTTTATGTCCACAGAAACCATAAGGCTCATTAGGACGGGGAGCCCAGGACGGCCACCTCGACATTCACACAGCTCCAGAACTCTGTATAGAGTTCTGCGGCTATGCTGGCTGCATTAAAATTAATAGCAAATGACCGCCGTACTAACGGCAGTCATCAGTTTCTCGTTTGCATCGTTCAGCTTCAGGCCGTGCCCCCAGGTGCCGTGCGACCCGCCCCTCAAGACGTAGGGGTCAGAAAGAGTTAATCGCCAGCAGAACTTAACCGGGCGTCCGCCACTGCCGTCTGCGGTGTCTCGTAAAGCGCGGTGTGTTTCCCTTGTTGGTGAGGTACGGCGCTTTAGAAAATGACCGCTATTACTGTTTATTAAATTAGGTTCTGCGTTCTAGTGAAGAAGCATTGGTGACCACTTTTGGGCCGCACTATTACCACGTAAAACTCAGGAGCGCCACACTGTGCAAAAAAACAAAACAAAAAAGAACTCCAACAAACCGGAAAATTTCCGAGAACTGGCATCGACCACGTCCAGGACACTGACAATTAACGGCAGTTAGAGGGTTCGTCGTGGCGACGCCATCTGTCTTAGTGTCCCCTCCGCCACCGCCGTCATCCATCGCGAGCTGGGCCGGTGGTAGTCGTCGCTTATAATCCCAGTGGTGGGAGGTGGTGGGCTGTGCATGTGGCAGATGGGACAGGGTCGGCTTTTTGTGCTCCCAGGCAGTGCATCTTGAGGCACGCACACACACACACACACACACACACACACACACACACACACACACACACACACACACACACACACACACACACACAGCGCAGCACAGCGCGCGCTCGCAGACACACACACACACACACACACACACACACACACACACACACACACACACACAGCGCAGCACAGCGTGCGCTCGCAAACACACACACACACACACGCACACATGCACGCACGCACGCACGCACACACACATACACACACACAGTGCAGAGCTTTCGTGCTGAGGGTTTGACACGACCGAGCGTTGGCGTCTCCACAATTTGCAGTCGCGTTGAAACTAGCGCAGTGACATCCCTCTGGTGGGTATATGGCGAGGGACTCGCTAACGCTGCTCTCCTGCACATGTTTTCGCGTGACCGGCCTTGCGTCTGCTCTGCACACAGCCGTTGAAACTTACGGCGGCCGTGACTTGTCGGCTTGTGTAGCGAGGGGCTTGATCTCCTCCGGCGTCTCCTTCACGCCACCTTGAGGCAGGCGCAGTTCCTTGTCAGGGGCAGCCAAGAGTCCTCGACGCGGCTGCGACCCGCCTCTGTCTTCCTGAGGGCGACCTTACGTGGTGGTGCAGTCCATCGTTGTTACGTGTGACTGTCTGCATCGAGGGAGTCGAGAAACCGATAGGTGTTTTGCTGTTGGCTGAAGATTTGCTTTACGTCCAGCAGGTTTATTAGGGACGGGAGCCCAGGACGGCCACCTCGACTGTCACACAGCTCCTGAGCTCTGTGTTTTACTTTGTAACTTTACTGGGTTTTATTAATACGCGCGATCCTTGCCTAGTTGCCACGTGAGCCGGTTTGGTCTAGTGGTAAGGCGTTAGGCTGGTAAGCTGGAGGACCTCGGTTCAGTTCCGCTTTGGCTCTCCTTTCTCTTCGAAAGCTGAAGTTTTACGGACACTGTACTTTGATTTTGCCCCTCACAATCAGTGAAACACTGAAGGGGCTCTCATTGCTGCCCGTCTTAATGCAGAATGATTCCGGTAGTAACCGTTTAGCATAAGGTATAGTCCCCCTCCCAACCACCCAACCCTAAGCCAATACCTCTTCGGAGGCAACTCGACGTTAAACGAGTCTAACGACTAGTGGCCAGCAATAATACACGTGCAGCTTGGAGTTTTGCGCATGTATCATTACTGTTCACCCGTCTGTTCAGCCAGTGAAATATGTCGATATCGCGTGTTTGTGCGTGTGTTTGTGTTTGCGCGTGCCATGGCCGCAGGAAAATAAACGCCGCTTTTGATTCACGGTAGGTGCGAAAACGAAGTGGTGTGCTGATGATAACACTGCCAAGGTGCGAAAACGAAGTGGTGTGCTGATGATAACACTGCCAAGGTGCGAAAACGAAGTGGTGTGCTGATGATAACACTGCCAAGGTGCGAAAACGAAGTGGTGTGCTGATGATAACACTGCCAAGGTGCGAAAACGAAGTGGTGTGCTGATGATAACACTGCCAAGGTGCGAAAACGAAGTGGTGTGCTGATGATAACACTGCCAAGGTGCGAAAACGAAGTGGTGTGCTGATGATAACACTGCCAAGGTGCGAAAACGAAGTGGTGTGCTGATGATAACACTGCCAAGGTGCGAAAACGAAGTGGTGTGCTGATGATAACACTGCCAAGGTGCGAAAACGAAGTGGTGTGCTGATGATAACACTGCCAGCCAGTCTATCCTCCCTTTGATTTGCACCCACCTCGCCTGTCCCATGGTGTCATCGACGCGTATTTTGGCCCGGGGTCCAGGCATGATGGATTCGGAGCTCATTGCACAGCGACCTGAACGCTCCGTCAGAGCTGCGTCTGCGGGACACTCCGTGTTTTAGTTAGGCCTCCGCTGTTTCAGTTTGCTATCCGCAAGGAACTGAGCAGTTCGGCCGCATGGACAGCTGCAACCTCTCCTGTGCTGACGCGAAAACTCTTCAGCGGGGCATGGTAGTGCCGGAAGCTCTCACAGTGCGGAAGAAGTTGTGAGTGTGGAGGACCAGGGGTACTGGCGAGGTTGGCTTTACTTTGGCTTTTCGGGACGCGAGTGTCTGTGGTTTGAGCCTTTTCACGGCCACACCCGCGAGCCCTCCAGGGGAATGAGATGACATATCCGTCACCCTGAAGCAAAACAGTCGCCTTTGAGGACATCGCTCGGCTGTGATGCTAGATTTTGCAGCGCAGAGAGGAAGGAGAAGAAGAAGAGGTGGACAGACAGGTGCGCCCCGGAACGTCGGGGCCCGAGGACGAGGGCAGAGCGTGTGATGACCCAATTCCCAGGGAACTCGAACCGCCCCTGCCCCGCCAGGCCGCGGGCGTGAGTCAGAGCCAACGGACCACAACCCGGCCCACCATGCACGCCTTCCTGAAGCGTCACTACAAGAAGAGCAGCCGCAGCAAGGCGGGAGGTGGCGGCAAGGCCAAGCGCGAGGAGTCCGGCCCCATCGGCGTGCTCAAGTACCAGGAGGCCATCAGCAAGTCCATGGACTCGCTGCTCATGGTCGTGTCCAGCGTGCCCCTGCCGGCCGAGGCCAAGCTCAGCGTCGACCCCAGCGAGCGGAAGCGACGGGGGCGAGGGAGGGACCCCAGGTCCTCCGAGAGCCACTCGGAGCAAGAGCTGCCCTGCACGGAGAGGCGCCACTCCTTCGACTTCTCCAAGTTCTCCGACGACGAGGAGGGCGCGGCCAGCGACGCGGGGGGAGGTGGAGGAGGAGGAGGGGGGTTCTCCCGGAGCGTGGACGCCTCCCCGGCGCGTGCGTTGCGGCTGGACCGCACGGACTCGGCGGAGAGCCGGGAGACGTACCGCGCCCTGCACCAGTCCTTCCTCACCTCCCTCGGCAACTCCGCCAGCTTCACCAGCGAGCGCGAGTTCACCGACTCGGACGACGACAACCACAGCTTCGTCAGCGTGCACACCACCGACAGCCAGAGCCGCGTGATGGTGGTGGCGGCGGAGGAGAACGAGCAGGGCGAGGTGTTCACCCACCAGCGGCCGCTGCCCACGCCGCCGCCTGACCAGGTACAGCAGCCTCTGGGCAAACAGGTAGAGTGCTGGTGGTGGGGACAGGCTTTGTCTGTTGGGGGGGAGGTGGGGAGTTTGGCCTGTGGGAGAGGGGGGAGGAGGCTGTGGGAAAGCCTTGGCCTGATGGGGAAGGTTAATGATGTCGATGTGTGATTCAGGCTTGCTCGTTGGCGAGGGAAAAACGCATGAAACAAGGTTCACTGCTAGCGTTTTAAAACCAGAGGTTGAAAAGAACGTTCATTTTACTGGGACACTACAAACCGTGTGCACATTTTGGGGGTAAGCCCCCTTTTTCGCCAAATCTCAGCCGAAAACTATATATATATGTACACACACACGCACACACACACACACACACACACACACACACACACACACACACACACACACACACACACACACACACACACACACACACACACACACACCGAGTATACGAACGCAACCCATATATATAGATATGGGTTGCGTTCGTATTGTATGCGTTGAATTTTAAAAATACGTTCATTTAAAGAATGTGCAAGCGCTTATGGCCTAGGACCGTTAAGCGCTCTAAGTACTCATTATTATTTTTTATTCAACTTTTTGTGCTGAGTTGTTTCACGCTTTCTTCCTCGACTGTTTTCACGGAACTTTTAACGTATTTCCCATAAAACAGGACTCGCCCATGCCATTGTCCCGAGCAAAATGTCACCCATTGTTCTGCCCCGTTTCATTTCTTTCGCTCGTCTTTCGGCGTCTGAGCTGCACTGTCTCTTCGGTGCATTTG
>OY757550.1:19252102-19267102 GCA_963584105.1 Alviniconcha strummeri | reverse complement strand
GCCGAGACACCGGATGCCGGCGAGCACGATGACATTTGGTTTTCAAGTGTCTTGCGGCCTTGCTAGGATCGATTTGTTTTCAGCGGGAGACACTATTACTTCGCGGTTTGTTTCGAGGCAGTTTTTGGCCGCTTTCCCAAACAGTGGGTCCGTTTTCAGGGAACTGCGACAGACGTTGATGATAAAACAGCCCGGAAGCAGCCTTCTAAAAATATGTTTTGTCCAAGGGGTGTAAGAGGTAAACGTGAAAACGTGAAATAATGATAGACTGCTTTAACATACCGATTTATTTGAAGCAAAATGAATCGCGCGTGAATCTGCTATTTTCATCGCTGCTGTGTGTGGAACAAAACGCGTAAAGGGAAGGTAGGTAGGTAGGTAATGTTGCTTAATGTCCTCAGATGTCAGCTGACATATTAGGGACAAGCTGAGACCAGTGCCGAAGCATGGTTCAATATAGCTTTACGTCCACGGAAACCAGAAGGCTCGTTAGGACGGGCAGCCCAGGACGGCCACCTCGACTCTCACACAGCTCCTGAACTATGTAAAGGGAAGTATCAACCTCGGGAGTAAATACAAGCTAGATAACAACGTTAGACAAACATGTTACAGACGTAAAGGTGTAATGGGTTTGCAAGTGTGCAAAGATGTCTGAATACACTGTCCTTACGGACAGAGACAAACGTAACGCCCCCACCCCATTATTCGATGGGGAAAAGGTTCTTGCTTTTGTCGTTTTTGTGATTGTCACTCCTGGCCAGATTATATACACAGTCGTCGGTCTTTAACGTACATTTATGTAGAGGCCCTTTGGCCGTCAGATTTACATAATCAAATTTCTGGGGGTTTGCCGCACATCTACTCTGTGCACCGGTATTATGCGACAGTTGTCCAATGCATCAGAAAGCAACGACGTCAGTGTGGCATAATTTTAGCAAGTGTGTGTGTGTGTGTGTGTGTGTGTGTGTGTGTGTGTGTGTGTGTGTGTGTGTGTGTGTGTGTGTGTTAAAAAGAGAGAGAGTGTGTTTGTGTGTGTGCGTGTGAGAGAGAGAGAGAGAGGGGGAGGGAGGGATCGAGGGGGGGAGGGAGAGAAAGAGGGGGGGAGGGAGGGGGGGGGTAATCCTGGTTATTGCTTATGCAGCTGGTTTTGCATTTCATCTACACCCGCGGGCTCTTCGGATTTTTGCTTCTTAAATTCAAGGCTTGTATTCCACTGCAGCAGCTGAGCAGATGTTGGACTGTTGATTTTCTTCTCATGTGTTGTGTTCTGTGCATCTGTATTATACGCATAACAAGGTTGAGAGCCGCGTCACACAAACTGATACTCTCAGCATATTGTCTGCTGAGAACCTTCCCAGACTGTCAAGCTGCTGCCTTAATCTTTCTTCTCGCGCCCATTTTTTATTTTATTTGATTTTTTTACTTCAGACGGGTGGGAAATGCTTAGGCTTCGAATAATTGTAGAGCTGCGAAATGTGTGTTGGCTCAGAATGAAGCCGAGAAAGAAGCCCTCTGACAGTGGTGGTTCATGACTGAGACTGACCACTGTGAAGCTGCTCGGGTTTTTCCTCGGGCAGTAAAGAAATAAGGTTGTGTAATATGTAAATAAATAAGTAAACGTGGTGCTTAACGTCCACAGAAACCGTACGGCTTATTAGGGAAGGGGAGTGGGGGGGGGGGAGGGGTATGGAGGTGGGGGGAGAGGGAGATTATATACCTGTCGCTACACTGTCACTACCAGAATGACGTCGACAGCGATGAGAGCCATTTTAATGTTCCATACTTGTGAGGGACAAAGTCACAAGACAGTGTCCACAGACCACAACCTTTGAAGAGAAAGGGGAGCCGAAGCGGATTCGAACCGAGGTCCCTCCAATTACTAGCCTAACGCCTTACCGCTAGGCCAAACCGGCTCACTGTCTGATCTGAAGAAACTAGGAACCTTTATGTCTCGATCTTTCTTCCTTGATGGGGGGCCGGGGAATAGGGTGAGAGTGTGTGTGGGTGGGGTTGGTGGTGAGGAGGGCAAGGGTGGGGGGGGGGGGGGGGGGGGGGGCAAGAGCGCCTAAGCCTTAATTTGGACAAGGTTGAGAACGTCTACCACTGAATTGCTGATAAAGAAAATGCCAGAATCCATTAAGGCGCAAGGCGACGTCTAAGGAAGAGAGATCGATCCGAACCGAGTTGGCTTCGTGCGGACCGTCATATCTTCACAGCTGGCTGCGTGCACCCGTTGTTCTTATTCCCAGCTTTTAGAGTCGTTCGTGTGGTTACTTGTCACGTAACTGACGTACAAACAACAATAGTTTCCGCGTCTCTCTACCCAGCTGTTCCTGGTTGCGTATAATCCGGGTACGCGTTAAGCAGTGATTTCCGGTGTATTACCGGATAACATAAGCATATGCCAGAAACAGAATCGGCAATCGGGCTGTTGTTTTGTTTGACAGGTTCTAAAAAGACAATTCGCACTTATATAACCGTAATGGTCGACTGGTCGGGAAAAAAATCAAGTAACTTACTCTAGTAACAAATATTTAACACACACACTCACACACACCTTCCAAGAAAAACCAAAACAAACAAACGCAGCACAGTAAGAGAGTACGTGTGGCGTGTGTGTGTGTGTTCTAGACGGGGAAGGGAGCAGGGTGTTTGCTAGCAGAACTCCAGTACTAGTACAGACGGCCGTGTATCTAACCGGTTATAATGACTGTCTGACCGGCTTCCGTGAACCACTTTCGACACCTTTCGATGTCACACCGGTTTGAAAACTGTCCTGCGAAATCACTGTACATTACGTGCCCCACTGTCAGTAAGCAAAACGTCTTGAGCGATTGACGCGGAAGCGGTTGTCGGCTGTCCTGTTGCCAAGCAACATTTAGAGAAGAGAAAAAGGGAGGGGTAGGGGGGTGGGGGAGTGGAAGGAGATCGCTGCTGCTGTCAAGACGCTCTGAAACCTTATCCGACCGAACACCCGAAAAGAGTCAGCACAAGTCCACACATTCCATAATGTCGGACCTTCGAGACCTTCAGTTTCCCGGCTTCCGCCCACAGAGAACGAGCGGGAGCGTTCTAAGTAGAAACGTTCGTCACCTTGGCACCGGCCAGTGTAGAAACGGTGTCCCGTCAAGACTTCTCCCGTCGTGCGGTCAGAGGCCCCCGAGTGCTTTCAGAACTCCTCCAGGTCTGAAATGACCTGTCTGGCAGGACTGATCCACGACGATTTGTCAAGGACTTCTGCGGCAGGGGCAAGAATCGAGACAGTTAATTAGGATCGCCAAGCCGGGGTTTCTGGGTTACAACGTGCGCTTCCGGTGGCTTCGGGATCACTAGGAAGCCCTGGCAGTGTCGCTCCATTTATCGCCCAATTCCGAGCGGGTTATGGGCTAGCACCGCTATGAAGTATTGTCTGTGCTGATATAATTGACTCGTCTCCGTCTGAAGCCTACCGCTGACTTCAGAGTTGGTTGTAGATTAAATAAGCGCGTGCTCGTACACGCACACGACAGCACGCGCACGCGCGCGGGGGCACACATACGCACGTACGCACGCGCGCGCGCACACACACACACTCACATGCACGCACGCGCGCGAACACACACACACACACACACACACACACACACACACACACACACACACACACACACACACACACACACGGAGTTGATTCATTCTCATTCTTTTGTTACTAATAATGATGATGCAGTATTGATATGTAGATCTCGGCGTGCTGTACAAAATTACAATTATCATTAAAATTACAATTGCGTCCACACTAAAACGCCTTAAGCAGAAAACGACAATAACAACGGTTATAAGCAATTCAGACCACAAGATGCTAAACAGGCAAGCCCTACATTACACACATACACGAACTCACGCACACGTCAGCATGCACGCACGCGCTCGCACGCACACACTGAGAGAGAGAGAGAGAGAGAGAGAGAGAGAGAGAGAGAGAGAGAGAGAGAGAGAGAGAGAGAGAGAAGCACGCACGCGTTCTTTTGGTTTCTTGCGATGACTTACATAAATATGTCATGGCTAACTGAGCCTTAAAAATCAGCTAGCGTCTGTCTGCCCCTTCCCCATCTTTTTTGAACCGATTCAAATACGCGTTAAGGAAGCAGCGAGTTTAAATAAATCTGATTATTGTTCGAGAAGCTTCCAATCGAGATAGACATGATAATTAAGGCCCTGTCGTTCAGTTTTTACGAGATAGACATGATAATTAAGGCCCTGTCGTTCAGTTTTTATGCCAGCATGCACGAAACGGGCCTGGTGGAGTAACACGGCTTGGCCATTTCGTTCAGACAACACACAACACCCTAGAGAGTCAGGGCTTGATCGTTCGTTGACAGACACTACTCTGGAGAAACGGCCTCTGGCGGAGTGCATAGTCCGGTTTGATCTTCGTGGGCTTTGTCCACAAACAACAGCCTAAACAGTCGAGGCCTGATCATGAGTTTTACAGATACCCTCTAGAGAGAAACAGCCTCTGAGAGAGTGCATAGTGAGGTCTGATCTTTCGTTTTACAGACGATACCCTCTAGAGAGGACGGCCTCTGACGAAGTGCAAAGTCAGGTCTGATCTTTCGTTTTCGTGGTGTACGGACAACAGCCCCACCTGGAAAAAAAGACTTCCAAAAGGAGTTAATGCCGCGAGATAGGTCAGATGCAAGCCTGTGCTGGGGAACATTTTACAGACGTTTTACAGCTAGGCCATACCCTCAAGAGAGGACGGCCTCTGATGGAGCGCGTAGCCAGGTCTGATCTTTCGTGGGCCTTGTCCACAAACAACTGCCTGAACAGTCGAGGCCTGATCTTTCATTTTACAGACGATACCCTCTAGAGAGAAACAGCCTCTCATGGAGCGCATAGCCAAGTCTGATCTTTCGTTTGCGTGGTGTACAGACAACAGCCCCACTTGGAAAAAGACTTCCAAAAGGAGTTAATGCAACGAGATAGGTCCGATGCAAATTGGGGGACATTGCGCAGTGCGACAACCGACCGTCTCGTGTGTGGGTTTATTTTAGTTTGCTGTGCTTGGATTTTAAGAGACTACGCTGACAAAACCATTGAAGTTTTCATGTGATTTCTTAATATAACTCGTAACTTTCGCTTAATGGCGCGAATAAGGCATGCTATTAACTTTTATCTTCTATGTCGCATAAAGGAATTCAGTATGGTGAGTGCAGACATGAGTATAGCTCTGTCTCTGTCTCTGTCTCTGTCTCTCTCTGTCTTTCTGTCTTTCTGTCTGTCTGTCTGTCTGTCTGTCTCTCTCTCTCTCTCTCTCTCTCTCTCTCTCTCTCTCTCTCTCTCTCTCTCTCTCTCTCTCTCTCTCTCTCTCTCTCTCCATATATTTGTACTACGCTATGGTTTAGTCTTCAGCTTTTTGATCATGTAATTTTGTTTGAATTCTTTTTGTGATAAAAAAAA
The DNA here is from genome assembly GCA_963584105.1 of Alviniconcha strummeri. NCBI lineage: Eukaryota > Metazoa > Mollusca > Gastropoda > Provannidae > Alviniconcha > Alviniconcha strummeri. Next base: position 19,261,660 of record OY757550.1, on the reverse strand, counting down.
TCTACTGTCGCTTTCTTTCATTCGTTTAATGCTCTCTCTCTCTCTCTCTCCCTCTCCCTCCCCCTCCCTCCCTCCCTCCCCCTTTGTATTGTTTTCTAACCCGGCGTACACCTACCATGATGGGTGCATGTATATAATGCGTTCCCCACGACACAGCCATGTCCACGTTAGTTGAATCCTACGAGCATCCAGAGCCCCAGAAAGTGGGTGTGTCCAACCCGGGAACAACACTTCCTTCCCCGAGAGTCGCGCTCGACATCAACGCGACTAATGCCTAATCTCTCCTACAGCCAGTTAGTGTATCATTTTTTTTATGCATTTTCCAGACGATTCCTATGGCGAGGCGAGGATATTTCACTCCTTATCTGTTGGCATTTGTCCCGCTGCTGCCGTGCCAGTCCAGAATCCAATTGGCCTCTTGGCTAGTAGCTTATTAGCTTTTGCCACAGGGCTGGCGTACGGAGCTTATTATTGTCACACAGTGCATGGCGGCACTGTGGGCCCGTCCTCGTGCAAGGCAGTTCGAGAAAACTCGCCTTAGCGTAAATAGTTAAGTTTTGACAAGTTCTCTGGCTCTGACGGAAAATTGGAAAGAGTTTGGTATTTTTATACGTGGATGACATCTATACCACGCCTAGTCTTTATGGTCTTTATTATTTCGTCTGGCAGTGAAACTGTCTGGAGTTCTTCCTTTTCCATTGAAACTTTTTTCCCTGCAGTGATACTTTTTTCCTGTAGTAAATCTTTCTGACAGTGATACCTTCTGATTTGTTGTTGCTGTTGTTGTTGTTGTTGTTTACCTTAAGTGAAACTCTATTCCCCCGCAGCAGTGAGACTTCCTTTTTGTTGTTATGCGCAGCCATAATTATATACGTCCTAACTGACTAATGATTTGTCTGGAAACGTGTGCATATGTGTGCATGCGTGTTATTCGCCCGCATGGGGTGTGTGTGTGTGTGTGTGTGTGTGTGTGTGTGTGTGTGTGTGTGTGTGTGTGTGCGTGCGCGCGCGCGCTCACGCGCGCGCTCGCACATGTTAAACACACACTTCTGTGCGCCTCACCTCTCCGCTGGTGTTTCATGGTCAAGTTTGCACTTCAGTCCCATCTCCGTTCAGTCCCATCTCGGGAACGTTTTAAGTGTAGTTACCTGCCCTCTGCCCGCTTCGTAGCCACACACCGAAAAGGTTTTACGTGTTGCACGAGCAACAAGCTGCACGTACAGCTGAAGTGAAAGCAGTCGCGCCCAAATGACCTGCACATTGAGTGGGTCAGTGCCATAGTGGGTTCTGGCAGTCCTTCTTCTTTGGTTATTTGGGCGGGTTATTGATTAGTGAGGGGGAAAGAAGCAGCACAGCCTAGGGTGCTACTCTCTTTGGTACAGTACACTTTGCCTTGCTTGAGTCCACTCTAGCATCCTGCCCAAAGCACTGTCAGCTGCTACCCCCACCCAGAAACCGCAGCCTTTTTCTCTTACAGCCGCGGTCTCGGTTGCTACTCACAGAGCAGTAGATCTTCATTTCCTGCCCTGCTTTTTTCTACAGGAGTTCATGATTTGGCAGTTAGCTAGTCGAACTGACTTTTGTGTTGTCGCCGGCTCAAACAATTTTCGGCTGCGATTGGTGATAATTAATGTTGTCAAAGCCGTACTCAACAGTTGACTTCTGGTTTCAGTCAGTTTGATTATTATCATCCCAGCATCAGTAATGAGAGCCAGTTCGACAGGCTAATTCCGAGTGCAATCTCTATGGCGTCGGAACAGGAACCGACTTTGCCTGTGGGAGCACAACTTTCGTCAACCCTTGCCTACCGCCACGACCCGTCCTCTCGGCCTAATCCCAGTGAGAAAAAAAAGAACAGAAGCGGGCAGGCTGAGGCAGGATTATACATTGTATCCAATATTTTGTAATACCAGCTTTCTTGCTACCCGCCCTGGGTTACTTCCGCCCCCCCCCCCCACCGCCTTACCCCTCCTGCCCTCCCGAAGATGTCTGATGTCTCGCCTCTGTCTGGAGTTTCAGGGCTGACGTTTGATTCCCGTTTCCTGTCTCCTGTCATTTTCGTCTACAGCTACTAAGTCATGTTGCTTTCTGTCATGTCGTTTTTCTGCTAATCGCTCATTCTCTGACCTTTTTCTCCAAATTTACCAATATTTTGCCGTAAGGATATTTATTTATAGCTGTTATTGAGCAGCTGGGAGGTGATGTTTGACAGTTGGTATGTGCAGCTTGCTGCCACCATGCGCTGGTATTTGGAATTATGTATTTTTGTAATAATAATAATACTGGTTCTATCCTTTCATCTTTTTATGTGTTTTTCTTTAAATTTGGTATCGATAACTCGCGTGGAATTGTCAAAGATACCAGCATGTAGTTAGCCTTATACACTTTTTTTTTTCTTTTTTTTTTAAGGAACATAGTGAAGATACTAACTTCAAGAGAGAGAAAAGTGTGTGTGTGTGTGTGTGTGTGTGTGTGTGTGTGTGTGTGTGTGTGTGTGTGTGTGTGTGTGTGTGAGAAAGAGAGAGAGAGAGAGAGATGTGTGTGTGTGTGTGTAGGGACCGATTTTGTAGATTTGGCTTCACAAAGTATATATACACATGAGAAGAGGTTTGGAATGTGTATTTACTTATGACATTGCTTAATCGACCTGAGGAGACCCTATGTAGTTGACAGGACGTCAAAATTCAATTGCTAACTCCCGCCTTCCATCCCCCTTAAACACACACACACACACACACACACACACACACACACACACACACACACACACACACACACACACACACACACACACGCGCGCGCGTGCGCGCGCGCGCGCACACACACACACGCAAACACACATGAACACACAACGGAAATCTCTGATCATGTTCACAACGCCACCACCACCTCTACACACCGCCACCACCACCTCCACGACACACCGAAATGTAAATAGTCGTACACGTCCATTGATCTGACGCACCAAACATACAATCAGCCAATCTCGCTCTCCACACGCACACAGCCAAATTACATCAGCAAAGCGCTTGCTCGTACGACTCTTCCGCTGGATGTTGTTGACGGGCAACTACAGTCATGACAGTGGAGCAGATAATAGCAGGTCATTCCGGGAACACCACCCCCCACCCCCACACCCCGGCCGCACCCTACTCTGGCCTGTCACGTTTAGTGCCATGAAAAGCTGGCTGCGTGATAGACCTAATCGATTTTCGGTCAATCCAACACCATGTCAGACCTTTTCCCGGAAATCGGTCTTTGGCCCTTTAAAACGATGTTTGGCTCTGTTTGGCCCCGCTAATCACTGAACTGTCAGTCTCAGAGAGGGCGACTTGGAGATGTACGTGTTTAACCCAGTGGCCACGTGAAGACCTACATGTTTAGGTCAGTCGCCTAGTGGCCACGTGTAGACCTACGTGTTGAGGTCAGTCGCCTAGTGGCCGCATGGAGACCTACGTGTTTAAGTCAGTCTCCTAGTGGCCGCATGAAGACCTCTGTGTTTAGTTCAATCTCCCAGTGGCTACATGAAGACCTACGTGTTAGGTCAGTAGCCTAGTGGCCACGTGAAGATCTACGTGTTTAGGTCAGTCGCCTAGTGGCCACGTGTAGACCTACGTGTTGAGGTCAGTCGCCTAGTGGCCGCATGGAGACCTACGTGTTTAAGTCAATCTCCTAGTGGCCGCATGAAGACCTCTGTGTTTAGTTCAATCTCCCAGTGGCTACATGAAGACCTACGTGTTAGGTCAGTAGCCTAGTGGCCACGTGAAGATCTACGTGTTTAGGTCAGTCGCCTAGTGGCCACAAGGAGACCTACGTGTTTAAGTGAGTCTCCTAGTGGCCGCATGAAGACCTACGTGTTTAGGTCAGTCGCCTCGTCGCCACAAGGAGACCTACGTGTTTAAGTCAGTCTCCTAGTGGCCGCATGAAGACCTACGTGGTTGGGTCAGTCGCCTAGTGGCCATATGAAGACCTACGTGTTTGGGTCAGTCGCTTAGTGGCCACATGAAGACCTACGTGTTTGGGTCAGTCGCCAAGTGGACACATGGAGGCCTACGTGTTTAGGTCAATCTCCCAGTGGCTACATGAAGACATACGTGTTAGGTCAGTAGCCTAGTGGCCACATGAAGACCTACGTGTTTAGGTCAGTCTCCCAGTGGCTACATGAAGACCTACGTGTTTAGGTCAGTCGCCTCTTGGCCACGTGAATACCTATGTGTTTAGGTCAGTTGCCTAGTGGCCACTTGGAGGCCTACGTGTTTAGGTCAATATATTTAGGTTGTTTACGTGGGACATAGAGACGACGCTGTATATTTAGGTTGTTTACGTGGGACATAGAGACCGTCGTGTTTGATGGCGACTTGTAGACCTACGTAACTAGTGGAGGCTTGCAGACCGGCGAGTATTTAGAGGCGAAAAGTGCTCTTTATAGATCTAGCTGTTGGCGGCATGGAGACCTTCGTGTGTCAGGTCAGTCTAACCTCTAGTGCCAGCTTCACAGCATGTATTATGTGGCTGTGTATCGAGTCTCTGGTGCCAATTTCACAACCTGTATTCAGTGGCTGTGTATCTAATCTCTAGTGCTGCTTACATGTATTTAGTGGCCGTGTATCTAATCTCTGGTGCCACTGACATTTATTCAGTGGCGGTGTATCTAGTCTCTAGTGCCAACTTCTCAACATGTATTCAGTGGCTGTCACAACGTTATCCAGTGGCTGATTATCCAGATGTTGCTGGCAAACCTGTATCCAATGGAGACACCCAGAGATCCATGTTACTGCTGCCTTGAAGGCTTGCGTGTATCTATCTGTTCTCTCCATATATGACGATATCGGGTTCCCAAGCACGTGCGCAAAGTCCGGATCAATACGACCAGCGTATTTCCGAAAGAAACAGTCAGGCTTCCGGACTTCGGGCATACCGGGTCCTCGGAAACTAACTTCATTTCCTGAAGGCTACTCTGTCTACCCATCTGTCTGTTAGCAATTTTCTGTCGACGACATCAAAGTTGTTTTCTGGAGAACGTTTTGCGTCCGCGTACCTTTAAGTGCCTCGTTTGCATATGAGCACGAGGCCCCGGATGTGGACACGCGTTTTGATTGGCTGATAGTGTGTCCGTTATTATGCCAGTGATGTGTCACGCGGTGCGGAGGTCTTCGGTTATTTGTCTGATGAGACCACGTCTGTGCTTCCGTCCGACTGCTTTTTCCCAGAAATGTTCTGTTGTTTGAGGTTAGAATTCGGTCCTAATAAATTATTATTATTATCATTAGCAAGAAGAGGGAGTTGTGGAGGCTCGTCTCATGGAGTACAGTTATTTCTCCCAAACCTAGTGCAATGTCATTAGGTGCTGTGAGAAGTAACTTATTTATTGAACCGTGTGTGCGTTGTGTGTGTGCGTGCGTGCGTGCGTGCGTGTGTGTGTGTGTGTGTGTGTGTGTGTGTGTGTGTGTATAGAGAGAGAGAGAGGTACACACACACACACACACACACACACACACACACACACACACACACACACACACACACACACACACACACACACACACACACACACACACACAACAGAAGCGATAACATCGGGTTGTGTCACTAGCTAGTTACATGGAGGTAGTTAGTTTTTCTTGGATCTTAAATGTCCCGTCAAACATACAGAGGATTCCATGAAGATAAAGGTTCGCGCTCCTTCACTTTCAGTTGCTGCGGCGTTTTCTGGGTTTTGTGTTTCATGTGTGTATGTCTCCATGCGATTCTCCTGAGTGCCTTTTTACCCTCCCCATCCCTGAGCCTCCCCCTCCCTCTTCCCAGAATGGAAAACTGTTTTTGTTGAACACATTTTCCAACACGGGCTGTTGGTACTGCAATCAGCTCTCGTTTATTGCCCTACTGGACGGGTGGCAGGCGAGGGAGGACCAGTTTTGATCTACGTTGCAACCTGTTGCATTCCTGGGGTCACTTGCCAGAACTGACTATTTCTGTTGGAAGATAGCTCAAACGAGATAGTTCCGGCAGGTTATCCTTCAGTTGATCTGTGTCATGCTACGGCAGTCACGTGGGTTAGCAAACTGCTCTCTTGGGTCTCCTGTTCTTCGACTTCCCTGTGTTTTATTACATGAATCTCTCCCACTCCCCCCCCCCCCCCCCCCCCACTCTCTCTCTCTCTCTGTGTCATGAAGGGCAATAGCCTAAATGAATAAATCATCCGTATCTCTCTCTGTGTCTCTCTCTCTGTCTCTCTCTGTCTCTGTGCGTGCATGCGCGCGCGCGCGTGTGCGTGTGTGTGTGTGTGTTTTCCGGAGTCGATTTCACGATAGACAAATTCTGTCGTGAAATAATGATTCTTTCTACCGGAAAAAAATTCGCTTGTAATTTCTTTGTGTTTTATGGGACGAGGGTCGGAGACGAAACACTGGCCTCGAGCTATTTTTGATGTACGTAAAAGTTACCAGCAGGTTTCTGTGTTTTTAGGAGACGATTTTACAGCAGAGACAAAATGCTGTCATGGGACACCCATTATTTTTGCAGGACATGATTTTGTGTGCATTTCGATTTTTCCTCATTGTTTTTTGTGTCGATGTTACTTGCTTCCGGGTGCTTTACGCCTGTCGGCGTTTTAGGACAGCGTCGAAGTTCTGCGGGATGTTCTTGAGACGATTTTACGGCAGACACACAATAATTATGCGCTCATGAAACACTCGTTAATTCTGGAGGACGTAGATTTATGTGGAGTTCTTTGTGTGTTTTCAGGAGACGCTTTTACGGCAGAGACAAAATGCTCTCATGGAACACCCATTCTTTCTGCTGGACGTCCGGTTGCAGGAAGGCAAGGACCTCGTGGTGCGAGACAGCTGTGGTGAGTGTCGCCTGCCAGTCTTCCTTCCTACCGACAGTCACCCTGCCGGCACTGCTCTTGTAGCCATTTGAATGACTTCACCCCATCTCTCGTCCTTTTTCACTGCTTTTGTAGCCACTTGAATGACTTCACCCCGTCTCTCGTCCTTTTTCACTGCTTTTGTAGCCACTTGAATGACTTCACCCCATCTCTCGTCCTTTTTCACTGCTTTTGTAGCCACTTGAATGACTTCACCCCGTCTCTCTCCCCTTTTCTCTGTCTTGTGTCTACTTTAATGACTTCACCCCGTCTCTCCCTTTTCCACTGTTCTAGCCACTTGAATGACTTCACCCCGTCTCTCTTCCTTAAGCCACACGAGTAAGACCAGACTTTGAGTGGTAAGCTCAACTCAGGATGTTAATGACATAGGATATTTACTTGCTTCGGGCAGACACTCCGGCTGTGGCATTTTGATCGGGGCTAAACCTTATGTCCACTACTTATCATTTCTTTGTGCGCCTTTTGCACGGGTTCCCAAAGCGAAAAAGAAAACAAAACAAAAACAACAAAATACAAAAACAATAACATCGCAAAACTGCGTGAAACAAATTTGGCCGAATGTGCAACATTGCGGCATAGGCATACAGATGTGACCTTTGGGATTCCCCCATAACGGTAACCCTAGCGACCCCAGGGGATCAGTTTAAGGCTCAGACCACTCAGTAAAATACCAGCATGAAAATCTTGTATGTCTGATCCCCAAAGCGCAATGGACAGGCCTTCGCTGAGTCTTCTTCAAGTAAAAAACAAAAACAAACAAACAACAAGAACAAAAAAACAAAAATGGTGTGTGCAAAATGTCTGCCGATGTTCATCTCGCGGCGTGAATAGGAGGCTTTTGATTCAAGCACGAGTTCGGTGATCACGCTGCTTCTCTGGCCCTGCAGCACTGAAGATTTTATTTTTTAATACAGTCTATATTCCCATTTCGCGGTCGATAGAGGCTCTTATCCCGTGCACAGAGGCAGTGGACGGCAGCTAGCCGGGCCCTACAGCGCTAAGGGTGTTGTATCCTCCCTGTATCCTCCGTGCACAGTGCATTGGCCTTTAGCTCATGCCTTTCTGCTTTGCCGAGATCAGGAGATCGTTTACCAAGTTGAGGGTGTAATTCTCTTCGCTCAGAGACCCGTTACGCTGAGCTCTAGAACCATTAGAAGAACACGGCACAAAATCCTACCATACGAATTTGCTGGTGTGTGTGGACGAGTGTTCCCGTTAATCATCCCAGGCTTCTCTCTCCCATCCCCGTCGCCCTGTGGCTTTGGACAGAGTATTAACTGAGGGAGGGCCGAGATCGGGTTTTGACACGTAAACTGTCTTGTTTGTGTTAACGTTTCATTTTCTGATTGAACGTTACTACTTGGAGGGCTTTCTCTTCATGATAAGTTCACTCGTTTGATCCTTCGCTTGATCGCTCCCCAGCTGGCTTTCTCTCTCGTTCTTTCATTTATTTATTCACACTTACTCACATTGCTGCTTTATTTATTCACATTTACTCACATTCCTTTCCTGCAGGGACTGATTAATTTGCATTATTGCTTTAACAATCCGTTTGGCTGATCTGGAGTATGTTTTTTAGTGTTAAATTCAAAATAAATCTACACAGAGCAACGAAAGAATTCCCCAGAGGAGGAAAGTTGTAAGTATCAAATACACCTGAATAACTTGTTTGCTTGCGCGCTTAATGGCAAGATTTGAGTTTGTTGCTGTTACGTTCTTGGGCCTGATTCAGTGTTTTTTTCTTAGGTCTTTGTTTTGTGGTCTTGTGACGTCTTTCCAATGCTAATTAGTTCGCTTTGTTGGTTGATTTTATTTCAGTTTCGTTTTTGTTTGTTAGTTAGTTAGTTAGTTAGTTGTTGTTGTGGTTGTGGTTGTGTGTGTGTGTGTGTGTGTGTGTGTGTGTGTGTGTGTGTGTGTGTGTGTGTGTTGTTTTTCATTCTTCAGTGGGTGTGTAGGTGGGGGGTTACTAAATCTACAGAGAAGCAAGTGTAGGGGAGTGGGGATGGGGAGTTGAGGGGAAGCAGGTTGGAAGCATGGATGAAGAGTCACAAGTCAGAGGTTGCTATAACATAACTTTTATTTGTACACCAACCAACCAGGAAACAGTGTCTGTTTTAGAAAAGACACAAGCAAACAAAACATTTAGAACATGAAAGCAAATGTAAAGTATAAACAACAGCCATTACTAATCTAATAAATACAGTAACCATGTAGTTTACCTGAAGGTTACTATAATACATGACAAAATGATTAATAATCAAGCACATAAATCGTGTGCTTGACTTACACTTAAAACCTGTACCTCACAGAGTCACGGTGAGTATACAAGAGACGGCCAGTCAATTAACTGATGAACTCTCAGTATAATGAAGTATACAATAAAGTAACAGTGAAGAATGTGGATTACCAGGCTCATTCTTAACTAAACAGGAAGCGTGAGATAATCGTTACAGCAGTTCCACTTAAGCACACAACGAGATGGATAGTGATACGGGTGGCACCTGGGTCCATGCCGTGAGCGGGAGGAAGTCAGTCATAAACTGGCCAGCTCCAGCCTCGTCAAGTTACTCAAAGCGTTACAGCATGTTACTGTTACAGACTAGCTGAGCATATCCGGCTGTGAACAACGTCAAGCGTCTTACAGGAAGCGGGTAACGCAGCAAGAATCT
>OY757550.1:19237102-19247102 GCA_963584105.1 Alviniconcha strummeri | reverse complement strand
CGCCAGTACCTCATGGGAGACAACTCGGCATTAAACAGGTTTAACCAACGAAAACCAGCCATGTAAACAGGCGCACGTTTAGTGCCAGTTGATGTTTTAAGCAGAAATGGTCGAGTGACTTAGGATGTAAAACAGTCATTCCGACGTCAAAACGATGTAATCCGGTGTTTAAAAATTATGTGTTAATCTATTTTTTAGCATCTTATCATCTAAGCGAATATGTGTCGGAATGTATGTGCTTGAAAGTGAAGATGAAGGCTTTGTGCTCTTCTCCATTCCTTCCTTCAGTCTTTTATGGATTGATTGATTTATTTCTTGTTGCTCATCGCTTTGCTTTTGCTAGCGCTATGCTAGTTCCGCAGCATTTTGTGAAAATTATCAGCTCAGTTCATTTTGCTTAATGTCCTCAGATGCTAAAGAGCATCATTATTAGCGACAATCTGTACAATGTCCTTTTCTTGGATATAAAATAGCTAAAACCTGGGGGTTAGGGGGTGGGGGGGGGGGGGGCGAGATGAGCTTGGTCCACTTGCGGATCAAGGTAGGTAATGTCCTCGGATGTCGGTTGACATATTAGGGACAAGCTGAGACCAATGCCGAAGCATGGTTCAGTATAGCTTTACGTCCACGGAAACCAGAAGGCTCGTTAGGACGGACAGCCCAGAACGGCCACCTCGACTCTCACACAGCTCCTGAACTAGGGTTGCGGATCAATAGAAGGATCCGAAATTTAGAGGAGCTGATCTGAGATAGATACTCATGCACCATCCCAGATGATGTTGGTATTGCAGCAGCTGAAATGAGAAACGTTTAAATAAAAAAAGGTCGCGCCGTGTGTTGAGCTTGGATCGCTGGCGTGATAACAATATTCGGTCACAGAGCTACCTGACGAACGGGGACGCAGTTAAGCTGACATCGGCCTCCCTTTACCTGACAGAACTTTGTTCGCTTCAGTGATCCGGAGCGTTATTGTTTTAACTGCTAGCGACATAGGTGTAGCCCCTGCTACAGACACCTGCTACTCTCGTGTCCCCAGAAACCTTCACACCAAGTTTTGTCTCCACAGGTCCGGTGGGGTCGAGCCGCCTCCCCTCCCACATACACGCAAACTCGGACACTCACGCACGCACGCACGAGCACACTCACACACACACACTCACTTATACACGCGCGCGCACACATACATACACACACACATACACACACGCACACACACGCACGCACACACGCACGCGCGCACGCACACACAAACACACGCACACGCGCGCACACGCACACGCACGCACGCACACACACGCGCGCGCGCGCGCGCGCACTCCCCCCCCACCCCCCCACACACAGACACATTGTTCTTCATTTATAGGATGTTGATGAATTGATGCTTAATGTCTTCAGATGTCAGTTGACATATTAGGGACAAGTTGTGACCAAATGCCGAAGCACGGTTCAGTAATTCTTTACGTCCACGGAAACCAGAAGGCTAGTTAGGACGGACAGCCCAGGACGTCCACCTCGACTCTCACACAGCTCCTGAACTATGGTTTATAGGATGTGTTTGCTTTGTTCTTTTTATACTTGAGTGTGTAGGTCAGTCTGTCATCATTAATAGTAATTGTGGGGAGAGAACTGTGACATGATGGCACTGAGCAGCGTTATAGCGCCTTGACGCGTCTTTCCGCTTTTGACGTACAGTACAGTGTGTCGGGTATGTACGTGAAGCAAGCCTTTGATCGCTACATAATTAGACTGAACAGGCTTTCTGTTGGCACATGAAATGGGTTTTCGTGGGCTGACATGATTGTGCCACATATTTATACTTGCGACCTACGTGGCATATATCATGTGAATTTTGAGAGAGAGAGAGGGGGGGGAGGGGGTCTGGAGAGACAGAGAGGAGGGGTGAGAGAGAGATTCACAGAGAGAGCGAGGGGGAGAGATAGGAGGAGGGGGAGACACAGAGAGAATGAGAGAGAGAGGGGGTGTACCATTCGCAGCTGAGGTGCTGTGCATGATGGATGTACATCCGCGATTGATGTACTCTGTCCGACGGATGTACAGTCCACGATCGGTGTATCAAGCACGTTTGATGTACGTTCGCCAAGTCAGACAAGAGTCAGTGTCTTGACTGAACAGCTCTTTGGTCTGGAGAAAAAGAAGTTCTCTCTGTCTGTCTGTCTATCTGTCTGTCTGTCTACCAATCACGACTGATGTACAGTGGGCGGTCGATGTACCCTCAGCTATTGATCTACTGTAAGCGATTGATGTAGCGTCATAAACGCCAGATGTGTATCTGCTGTCGCAATCGTGCCTTCACCGGAACAGCGCCACCTAGCGGCAACACGTGGTGCATGCGACTGGCTGCTGTTGATGGAGCCGTTAAAAAACACAGTCATCCCGCGCAGTTTAGTCATCGGGGCTTCTGCCGATAATTATCCTTACGTAATTCTGATGCATTTCGGGGCAAAACACTGGGAGCGAAGGCTTCTGCCGGTAAATCTCCTTGCGTAATTCTGATGCATTTTAGGGTAATCTCCTTATGTAATTTGTGAAGCATTTCAGGGTAATCCCCTTACATAATTCTGAAACATGTCAGGGTAATCTCCTTAAATATTTCTGAAGCATTTCAGGGTTATCTCCTTGTGTAATTCTGATGCAGTTCAGGGTAATCCCCTTACGTAATTCTGATGCTTTTCAGGGTAATCTCCTGACGTAATTCTGAAGCTTTTCAGGGTAATCTCCTGACGTAATTCTGATGCATTTCAGGGTAATCTCCTTACGTAATTCTGAAGCTTTTCAGGGTAATCTCCTGACGTAATTCTGATGCATTTCAGGGTAATCTCCTGACGTAATTCTGAAGCTTTTCAGGGTAATCTCCTGACGTAGTTCTGATGCATTTCAGGGTAAAAGACTGGGAGCAAAAGCTTCTGCATGCCCACAATTTTCCTGACGTAGTTCTCATTTTTTCAGGTTAAAGCACGGTGAGCAAAGGCTGTCGTCTTAATGAGAAATCGCGTTTTTCTGTCGGAGTGCAACTTTAAAAAAAAATTAAAAAATTCTAAACCTGTTCAGTTTCCCTACAGAGCAGACTTAGCATAAGACATGCTCGGGGAATTTTGCACAAGATGCTGCATGTCGTGAAATGGTATTTGCGCGCGCGCGCACATTCACACACACACACATACGCGCGCGCGCAGACGCACGCACGCGCGCGCACACACACGCAGAGAGAAAGGGTGGGTGGTAGGGAGAGACGCAAACTCCAAACACTGGTTTACGACATCCTTCCTTGGAGAAAGGTGCCGGAAAGCGATGCTCGGAGTGTGGGTGAGACGTGGACAAAGAGGGTGTGGCGGAGGGACGTAGAGAAAGAGGGAGGAGGGAAAGAGAGAGGGGTGGGAGCGGGCAACTATTGCTTTGATTGATTGGTTGGTTGATTGATTGATTGATTGATTGAGAGGAGAAAGAAGGTGGGGGAAGGGGGGTGCAGAGCTTGAAGTTTTACATTGCGTTTGGCGGTTGTGATCTAATCGATAAACCCAGCTGTATTGCATCTTAATGCTTAACGTATTGGACTGGGTTCCATTAAGCGCTAAACTGATACACTTCTGATCTGCCAATCGATTCGCGTGGGCCTCGTTCCCTTAATGGGAAAACATTATGTGGGGCTACAGATGAACTGTCCCATCACCCTTCACCACCACCGGGTGACACATGGGGCGACATATCCCTTCACTCCCATCGTGGTGGTGTGTGGGGACTACAAATGGACTGTCCCGTCGCACGTCACTCGTATCGTGGTGGTGTCTGGGACTATTTGGACTGTCCCATCGCCCTTCACTCCCATCGTGGTGGTGTGTGGGACTGTTCATGGACTGTCCCATCGCACGTCACTCGTATCGTGGTGGTGTGTAGAGCTGAAAAAAGCTTACGAAGAGTGCTTCAATAAATGGTTTTCAGAGAAGTTTCTCAAAGGTGTAACAGAGGACTCCTGTTCCCCACAGTTCCGCGTTTATCAACAGTGTGTCAAGGTGATTTGCTTAATTTGTAGTCATCTTAAAGAGTGCCTGAGGTTTTATAGTGAGAAGAATGTGTGTGCGTCCTCGAAGCTTATGAGGAGTGTCACAGGGTTGAACTGACCGACTTATTGCATCACCTTTTGAAAAGGCTTTTCATAGAGCCCAAGAGAAATTTCGACTTAAGTGCAGCATACATCCGTGGTCCATCATAACAGGGTTATATTCGGGTTGTAGATCCAGAAATGCCAATACTATTTTTCCCGTGCTGACATGTATGATGTAGGCAAAAACGTTTGACTTGTGTTCTAGGTACGTCTCACCGGCTTTTACAGTTTTAGTAATTTACACATTGCTGACATTAGTGATGACTGTCCTGTTAACAGTTAAGTGTTAACTGTTATGCAGTGAATCCATCTCCAAACCACGCTAAAAATCAAGCACTGATGACTGGTATTAAAGAAGAGTGGAGTTAGTTTATGGAAATACTAGTATGGAAATGTGAAGGCAACTGTTTCAGAAAAATATGCCTTAAGAAGTTAAGTAGTTATGGGGTGGTCTCTCATCAACTTCTAGGTGATTTTAGGATGGATTTTGTTTGTAAAACCACAAATGTTTTAGGAAGCCATCAAGGAGAAGAGGGGTGGTTCTTTTAATGGGCACATAAATGAAACATTTTCAGAAAAAGAAGAGTAGTCTTGAAAGAGGGGTGGTGTGTCAACTGAGTGGTCTTTCATCAAGGGCTTTTACTGTATTACATTTCAGAAAGCCATCAAGGAGAAGAAGTTGGATCTCTGGGAGCTGGACAAAGATGTCTTGGGCACCGACAGAGAACAGAAAGTTCCGCATGCCAGCGGGAAATGATCCATCATCAACTCTGAGCACTTTGTTGAAATTTAAGGCATACCCGAAGAACTTCACTTGTATGGCTGCCATTCAGACCTCCCATGAAAAATCAGTGACATTGTATCTCAGCATTTCTATGGAGTCTCTTCAGATGAGATTGGTAGTCTGAGATTTTATTAGGGAGTTTTGTGTGCTTGAAAATAAGAAGAGCACTTTGTCTCTCTTGATCTTTTGCAATCATTGCCTGCTTTAGCATTGTAATGATGTAGAGGAAAAGGTCATCTAGATATAGAAAGAATGTAATAGGTGTTTGTAAATATATCATGTAAAATTGTAACTGAGTAACATCATGTAGTACTACCATAGTTACATTTAGTAGATTCATTAAGCTTCAGTCTTCGCAAGTTATTTTCTTGGGTTAAGTTTTGTTATGTAGTGTTTGACAAGAAAAATTATGGTAAATAGAGGTGCATGTTCATGGTGATCATATCTCGCACATTTCTTTCTAGCTTGATTTGTATAACTGTTGAGACTGCGTGTGTTTATGGAAGGGGTGTATATCAACAAATCATCACAGTGGGTAAACCTAATAATTTGTTTTTAAAATGTTGCATCATTTAGTAATTGATTGATGATAATAAATTCTATTGTAGAGTGAAGTCCTTCTTACAATACATGATCACTTCCGTTCTCTTTTGTGCTAACATGAAGGTCTGTATGCTCCATCTTGACCCAGCATGATCGGAATTAGAGAGAATATCCTGATTCAGAGCATCCTGTGATAGTAATACTACTGACTTTGCCCTTAGGCTTGTCTCAGTAACTGTGATTAACTTGTATAAAAGCCATTTCAGGAGCAATGTTTATCTTGAATCTTTTTGTGCTTGTCAGTGTGGCTTATGGTATGTGTTTATAGTCTGTAGTGTCCATGTTGAACCCATTGGAAATTGTCAGAGATGGAAATGCGACTGAAACGCTCTGCTTTCACCTCATCAAGCATGACTCAGCCTCAGAAAAGTAACAAAAATCACAGTGTGCTTCCTCTGCATGAAAAAGTGGATTTGTTGAATAGAATCAAGGAGCTGCCTCCGGGAACAACAAATGTAAAGATCTGTCAAATGTTTGGCATACCCAAGTCCACCCTCAGCAGGATCATCAAATCAGAGGCAAAGATTCGTGAAAATTTCCGATACTGCAAATACTTCAAACGTTACACGCCCTGCAAAGACCCAGATGTTGATGAGATGCTAAAGGACTGGTTCTACGCTGCCAGGGCCAAAGGATTGGTGATCAACAAATCAGTTCTCAAAGACAAGGCAGAGGAGTTGGCTCAGAAACTGGGCCGCACTGAGTTCTGCGCTACCCACGGCTGGCTGTCTCGCTGGCAGGTGAGGCACAATGTCAGCTTTAAAAGGGGACACGAAAACTTGTGCATGGGTGTTCCCAGTGTTAAGGACTGGTTTGCAAAAGTTTTACCAGAACTGATGAGCGAATTTAGTCCAGGTGACATCTACCATGCTACGGAGATGGGGCTGTTCTACAGGGCAGCACCAGACACTACTTTTCAGTTCTCCTTGGAGAAAAGCCTGGGTGATTCAGGAAAGGAAATGGAACAGGTGACTGTGCTTGTGTGCTCCAACATGACTGGGCATGATAAACGCAAGCTTCTTGTGATTGGAGAAAACAGAAACCCACCCTGTTTCACTTTCAGTGTTCTGGATGTCAACAGGCTTCCGGTCACTTACAGGGCCAGCGAGAGTGCAATGATGACAGCCGGTATTTTTGAAGACTGGCTGAATGAGTGGGATTCACGCCTCAGGGCAGAGAATCGCAGGATTCTTGTGCTGGTGGAGATGTGTCCTGCACATCCCCCAATCACAACGCTCAACAACATCCGCCTGGAGTTTCTTCCATCATGCATAGGCTCCATTGCTCACCCACTGCATCAAGGTGTGATTAAGAAACTGAAGACCCTCTATCGCATTGAGATTCTGCGCCTTGTACAGTCTCATGTTGAAGCCAGCGCTCTGCAACCAACTGACGCTGCTCCAGTCAGTGTCGGCTCCAAGATCACTCTTCTGGAAGCTGTCCAGTTTTTGGCGAAAAGTTGGCGTGCTGTCAGAAGGTCTTCAATCAGTGCAGGCTTTGAGAAAGCTGGATTTGGAGTTCCCAGTGAGAAAGAGACTGATACTATGGACATGGATACTGATGAACTGGAGTGTCATTGGATGACCTTGGGCCTTCCCAAAGTGGAGAACTGGGATGAGTTCAACAGCATTGATGATGCAATCCAGTGCACTGAGGAAAACAATCCAGGTGGAGATCTAGTGGAGACGATTGTGGCTGTCAAAAGACGTCAGTTGCTTAAACAGTCTGCTCAGTCAGAAGAGTCCGGCATTCCATCAAGCGTTGATCCTTCCACAGAGGAGAACCTGGCCAGAGATGAAATGGCCGACAACAGCATGCAGTCTCTTCCTACTTTTGGACAAGATGCTCCGGGGGAAGAGGAAACAGCAGAAGCAGCAGGAAAAACACAGTGTCTTCTTGAAGAAGAACTGGTTCAGATCGTGACAGATACTGAGGCGAAGCAAAGCATCGCTTTGCTGCAGCGTTTCTGTACCCAGCGTGGTGTGAAAGATTCTGTATGTGCTTTACTGGACAAGTTTCAGGATGAATTGACTTCCTTCTGTTATGATTATTTTGAAAAGAAAAATGAGGTCAAATTGTGATTTGTAGTGTGAGCAGGATTGAGTTAATTATTTCAAAATAGATGGCTTTTGAGTGAATTTAAAAAAAAATGTTTTTTAGGCTCCTGACAAAGACCTTGTGAGATACTCTCTGAAGTCAGAAGACCAAAAATTATTTAATTTCTTTTTAATTGGATGACTGGAATAATGCTGTGGAACTATGAATTACCTCCGCTATTGAAACACGTCCAGTCTGTAGCCTGTTACACTGGCCTTAATAACTTGTGTACTGTTTTTTCTCAATTTTTTTACATTTTCAGTCTCTGTTTGCACATGATATGTAGCCATCTTTGGTTATTTGTTAACAATTGTAGAATTCAAAGGATTCAGTATCTTGTGTATAAGTTAAATGATGTGATCTGAACATCAGTACTTGAAGTTCATTAGAAATAATTGAAAAAGATCAACCTGTTTGGCTTTGGGTTTTCTGTATTTCAAGTTAAAACAAACAAGATTCTGTACATGTGTTTTGAATACCCATTGCTTTCCCACTTCTAAGTCAGTCGTTTCTAACCTCACTGCAGATTTGGCAGATTCTTATGAGCATCATACTCATAAGTGTGGTGTTTTTTGTTTTGTTTTTGTGGGGGGGTGGGGGGGGGGGGTGTTTCTCATGAGGTGTAGGTGATGACAGGTGGAGGTTCATGTGTTGGTTTGTAAACTTAAATAAATATGACCCGCACGAAGCAACCACCTCCATGGAGATGATATGTGGCCAAAGTAATACCTTGTCTCTGATGGCAGAATCTAGTCCTTCAAGTAATCGGGGGGCCCATGTGCTGTAGGCACACTCTTGTTAAAAATCCCACAACAGCAATAAAATCAAATAAACAAAACCCAACAACATTGTCTTGGCCAAACTGTTGAAATCCCACCAACATTCAATTAGTAGGCTGGTAAGTGCAACTACCTAGCGATCTGAGCATCCCCGATTCCAATGGAACACGCTCTCAGTTGGGACAATCCGTTAGTCTTGTGCAGTCTGGTCTTGGTTACATGGGTGATCAGACAAGCAGCCTCAGGTTACTTACTTGCTTGATCACACAGTCTTGGTTACTTGCTGGATCATGGTCATGGCTATTCGCCTGATCAGTTTTTGTAACTTGTCTGATCACAGCCTTGGTTATGTGCCTGATCACAGTTTTTGTAACTCATTTGACCACATTGTCTTTGTTACTTGCCTGATCACACGAAGTCTTGATTACTTGCCTGATATCACATTGTGCCCCACCTCCCCACTACTTTATATATATATATATTCTTCATTGTACTAACTAGGAATTTGTTCCTTGGGAATTCTGGGTCACTGTCTCCAAGGAAGTCTGGTGGCAGCACTTGCACTACTGAATCAAAGGTTAGTGGCTTTTCTACAGATTTTTCCTAACAAAAACAAGATTTTTCCACTGTAGTGTGCATTCTCCAGTGCATGCATCCTGTGTACACAGCACACTCTGTTTCATGTTATCCAATGAACTAGAATTTGAAACCACCGCCCTGAGACGAGAACAGTTTTGCTGCCTGAATAAAAGATTTGAACCTGTAACTTCTTCATTGAGTCCATTACCTTCAGCGCTGGACCACAGCACTAAATACCTATAGTATCAGGTCACATAGTATATGAGAGCATGCATAATTTTTTAATTTTTTTAATCTGCCAGCATTTAGGCAATGCGTGGGGAGACTTGTTTGTGCTCAATATTGTTTTTATTTGCCACCTAGATTTTTGTGTGCTTAAACTTTTAAAAGAAAAAAGGAAATTCAGGCTGTACCAAGACTTCCATGTACAGGTTTTGGCCAAAATTGTTTGTATCATCTCATGTGTGCTGATTTTGTTTCAATTCCAAAAATAAAATTTTATTTTTTTAAATAAGAAATATGTACACATGTGTTTGACTATGTATACATGTGCATGTGTGAAAGAACCATCACAGATAAGCAGTCAATAAAAACTGCAGATTGACAGAAAGCACTGCGCAAGCCCTACACCCACTCACACATGTGGCGGTAGTGCAAACTAGTTATTAATATTAGTTGGGATGGAAGTATTGCAGGAAATGTTTTCAGTTTGGTTTTAAAAGATGATAGGGTTGAAGCTAAGGTCTTGTGGGAATGAATTCCAAATGTGGGGTCCAAAGTAAGACTACTAAGAGGGAAATGCTTGCAAATTAAAAGTGGGTTCAGGTATGAATAGACACTGAACCTGCCATGGTCAATCTGTACTGAGATGTACACGAATAAACATTGAACCTGCCACAGTCTATCTACTCTGAGCCTGCCATGGTCATTTTGTACAGAACCTGCCATGATCACTCTGTACTGAGCCTGCCACGGGTGAATCTGTACCAAACCTGCTAGGGTCAGTCTACATCGAGTCTGCCATTGTCAACCTGCACT
>OY757550.1:19227898-19236902 GCA_963584105.1 Alviniconcha strummeri | reverse complement strand
AGCCAATCTCGCTCTCCACACGCACACAGCCAAATTACATCAGCAAAGCGCTTGCTCGTACGACTCTTCCGCTGGATGTTGTTGACGGGCAACTACAGTCATGACAGTGGAGCAGATAATAGCAGGTCATTCCGGGAACACCACCCCCCACCCCCACACCCCGGCCGCACCCTACTCTGGCCTGTCACGTTTAGTGCCATGAAAAGCTGGCTGCGTGATAGACCTAATCGATTTTCGGTCAATCCAACACCATGTCAGACCTTTTCCCGGAAATCGGTCTTTGGCCCTTTAAAACGATGTTTGGCTCTGTTTTGCCCCGCTAATCACTGAACTGTCAGTCTCAGAGAGGGCGACTTGGAGATGTACGTGTTTAACCCAGTGGCCACGTGAAGACCTACATGTTTAGGTCAGTCGCCTAGTGGCCACGTGTAGACCTACGTGTTGAGGTCAGTCGCCTAGTGGCCGCATGGAGACCTACGTGTTTAAGTCAGTCTCCTAGTGGCCGCATGAAGACCTCTGTGTTTAGTTCAATCTCCCAGTGGCTACATGAAGACCTACGTGTTAGGTCAGTAGCCTAGTGGCCACGTGAAGATCTACGTGTTTAGGTCAGTCGCCTAGTGGCCACGTGTAGACCTACGTGTTGAGGTCAGTCGCCTAGTGGCCGCATGGAGACCTACGTGTTTAAGTCAATCTCCTAGTGGCCGCATGAAGACCTCTGTGTTTAGTTCAATCTCCCAGTGGCTACATGAAGACCTACGTGTTAGGTCAGTAGCCTAGTGGCCACGTGAAGATCTACGTGTTTAGGTCAGTCGCCTAGTGGCCACAAGGAGACCTACGTGTTTAAGTGAGTCTCCTAGTGGCCGCATGAAGACCTACGTGTTTAGGTCAGTCGCCTCGTCGCCACAAGGAGACCTACGTGTTTAAGTCAGTCTCCTAGTGGCCGCATGAAGACCTACGTGGTTGGGTCAGTCGCCTAGTGGCCATATGAAGACCTACGTGTTTGGGTCAGTCGCCTAGTGGCCACATGAAGACCTACGTGTTTGGGTCAGTCGCCAAGTGGACACATGGAGGCCTACGTGTTTAGGTCAATCTCCCAGTGGCTACATGAAGACATACGTGTTAGGTCAGTAGCCTAGTGGCCACATGAAGACCTACGTGTTTAGGTCAGTCTCCCAGTGGCTACATGAAGACCTACGTGTTTAGGTCAGTCGCCTCTTGGCCACGTGAATACCTATGTGTTTAGGTCAGTTGCCTAGTGGCCACTTGGAGGCCTACGTGTTTAGGTCAATATATTTAGGTTGTTTACGTGGGACATAGAGACGACGCTGTATATTTAGGTTGTTTACGTGGGACATAGAGACCGTCGTGTTTGATGGCGACTTGTAGACCTACGTAACTAGTGGAGGCTTGCAGACCGGCGAGTATTTAGAGGCGAAAAGTGCTCTTTATAGATCTAGCTGTTGGCGGCATGGAGACCTTCGTGTGTCAGGTCAGTCTAACCTCTAGTGCCAGCTTCACAGCATGTATTCTGTGGCTGTGTATCGAGTCTCTGGTGCCAATTTCACAACCTGTATTCAGTGGCTGTGTATCTAATCTCTAGTGCTGCTTACATGTATTTAGTGGCCGTGTATCTAATCTCTGGTGCCACTGACATTTATTCAGTGGCGGTGTATCTAGTCTCTAGTGCCAACTTCTCAACATGTATTCAGTGGCTGTCACAACGTTATCCAGTGGCTGATTATCCAGATGTTGCTGGCAAACCTGTATCCAATGGAGACACCAGAGATCCATGTTACTGCTGCCTTGAAGGCTTGCGTGTATCTATCTGTTCTCTCCATATATGACGATATCGGGTTCCCAAGCACGTGCGCAAAGTCCGGATCAATACGACCAGCGTATTTCCGAAAGAAACAGTCAGGCTTCCGGACTTCGGGCATACCGGGTCCTCGGAAACTAACTTCATTTCCTGAAGGCTACTCTGTCTACCCATCTGTCTGTTAGCAATTTTCTGTCGACGACATCAAAGTTGTTTTCTGGAGAACGTTTTGCGTCCGCGTACCTTTAAGTGCCTCGTTTGCATATGAGCACGAGGTCCCGGATGTGGACACGCGTTTTGATTGGCTGATAGTGTGTCCGTTATTATGCCAGTGATGTGTCACGCGGTGCGGAGGTCTTCGGTTATTTGTCTGATGAGACCACGTCTGTGCTTCCGTCCGACTGCTTTTTCCCAGAAATGTTCTGTTGTTTGAGGTTAGAATTCGGTCCTAATAAATTATTATTATTATCATTAGCAAGAAGAGGGAGTTGTGGAGGCTCGTCTCATGGAGTACAGTTATTTCTCCCAAACCTAGTGCAATGTCATTAGGTGCTGTGAGAAGTAACTTATTTATTGAACCGTGTGTGCGTTGTGTGTGTGCGTGCGTGCGTGCGTGCGTGCGCGCGCCGCGCGCGCGTGTGTGTGTGTGTGTGTGTGTGTGTGTGTGTGTGTGTGTGTGTGTGTGTGTATAGAGAGAGAGAGGTACACACACACACACACACACACACACACACACACACACACACACACACACACACACACACACACACACACACACACACAACAGAAGCGATAACATCGGGTTGTGTCACTAGCTAGTTACATGGAGGTAGTTAGTTTTTCTTGGATCTTAAATGTCCCGTCAAACATACAGAGGATTCCATGAAGATAAAGGTTCGCGCTCCTTCACTTTCAGTTGCTGCGGCGTTTTCTGTGTTTTGTGTTTCATGTGTGTATGTCTCCATGCGATTCTCCTGAGTGCCTTTTTACCCTCCCCATCCCTGAGCCTCCCCCTCCCTCTTCCCAGAATGGAAAACTGTTTTTGTTGAACACATTTTCCAACACGGGCTGTTGGTACTGCAATCAGCTCTCGTTTATTGTCCTACTGGACGGGTGGCAGGCGAGGGAGGACCAGTTTTGATCTACGTTGCAACCTGTTGCATTCCTGGGGTCACTTGCCAGAACTGACTATTTCTGTTGGAAGATAGCTCAAACGAGATAGTTCCGGCAGGTTATCCTTCAGTTGATCTGTATCATGCTACGGCAGTCACGTGGGTTAGCAAACTGCTCTCTTGGGTCTCCTGTTCTTCGACTTCCCTGTGTTTTATTACATGAATCTCTCCCCCCCCCCCCCCAACTTTCTCTCCCTCCCTCCCTCCCTCTCTCTCTCTCTCTCTCTGTCTCTCTCTGTGTCATGAAGGGCAATAGCCTAAATGAATAAATCATCCGTATCTCTCTCTGTGTCTCTCTCTGTGTCTCTGTCTGTCTCTCTCTCTGTCTCTGTGCGTGCATGCGCGCGCGCGCGTGTGTGTGTGTGTGTGTGTGTGTGTGTGTGTGTGTGTGTGTGTGTGTGTGTGTGTGTGTGTTTTCCGGAGTCGATTTCACGATAGACAAATTCTGTCGTGAAATAATGATTCTTTCTACCGGAAAAAAATTCGCTTGTAATTTCTTTGTGTTTTATGGGACGAGGGTCGGAGACGAAACACTGGCCTCGAGCTATTTTTGATGGACGTAAAAGTTACCAGCAGGTTTCTGTGTTTTTAGGAGACGATTTTACAGCAGAGACAAAATGCTGTCATGGGACACCCATTATTTTTGCAGGACATGATTTTGTGTGCATTTCGATTTTTCCTCATTGTTTTTTGTGTCGATGTTACTTGCTTCCGGGTGCTTTACGCCTGTCGGCGTTTTAGGACAGCGTCGAAGTTCTGCGGGATGTTCTTGAGACGATTTTACGGCAGACACACAATAATTATGCGCTCATGAAACACTCGTTAATTCTGGAGGACGTAGATTTATGTGGAGTTCTTTGTGTGTTTTCAGGAGACGCTTTTACGGCAGAGACAAAATGCTCTCATGGAACACCCATTCTTTCTGCTGGACGTCCGGTTGCAGGAAGGCAAGGACCTCGTGGTGCGAGACAGCTGTGGTGAGTGTCGCCTGCCAGTCTTCCTTCCTACCGACAGTCACCCTGCCGGCACTGCTCTTGTAGCCATTTGAATGACTTCACCCCATCTCTCGTCCTTTTTCACTGCTCTTGTAGCCATTTGAATGACTTCACCCCATCTCTCGTCCTTTTTCACTGCTTTTGTAGCCACTTGAATGACTTCACCCCGTCTCTCGTCCTTTTTCACTGCTTTTGTAGCCACTTGAATGACTTCACCCCATCTCTCGTCCTTTTTCACTGCTTTTGTAGCCACTTGAATGACTTCACCCCGTCTCTCGTCCTTTTTCACTGCTTTTGTAGCCACTTGAATGACTTCACCCCATCTCTCGTCCTTTTTCACTGCTTTTGTAGCCACTTGAATGACTTCACCCCGTCTCTCTCCCCTTTTCTCTGTCTTGTGTCTACTTTAATGACTTCACCCCGTCTCTCCCTTTTCCACTGTTCTTCTAGCCACTTGAATGACTTCACCCCGTCTCTCTTCCTTAAGCCACACGAGTAAGACCAGACTTTGAGTGGTAAGCTCAACTCAGGATGTTAATGACATAGGATATTTACTTGCTTCGGGCAGACACTCCGGCTGTGGCATTTTGATCGGGGCTAAACCTTATGTCCACTACTTATCATTTCTTTGTGCGCCTTTTGCACGGGTTCCCAAAGCGAAAAAGAAAACAAAACAAAAACAACAAAATACAAAAACAATAACATCGCAAAACTGCGTGAAACAAATTTGGCCGAATGTGCAACATTGCGGCATAGGCATACAGATGTGACCTTTGGGATTCCCCCATAACGGTAACCCTAGCGACCCCAGGGGATCAGTTTAAGGCTCAGACCACTCAGTAAAATACCAGCATGAAAATCTTGTATGTCTGATCCCCAAAGCGCAATGGACAGGCCTTCGCTGAGTCTTCTTCAAGTAAAAAACAAAAACAAACAAACAACAAGAACAAAAAAACAAAAACAAAAATGGTGTGTGCAAAATGTCTGCCGATGTTCATCTCGCGGCGTGAATAGGAGGCTTTTGATTCAAGCACGAGTTCGGTGATCACGCTGCTTCTCTGGCCCTGCAGCACTGAAGATTTTATTTTTTAATACAGTCTATATTCCCATTTCGCGGTCGATAGAGGCTCTTATCCCGTGCACAGAGGCAGTGGACGGCAGCTAGCCGGGCCCTACAGCGCTAAGGGTGTTGTATCCTCCCTGTATCCTCCGTGCACAGTGCATTGGCCTTTAGCTCATGCCTTTCTGCTTTGCCGAGATCAGGAGATCGTTTACCAAGTTGAGGGTGTAATTCTCTTCGCTCAGAGACCCGTTACGCTGAGCTCTAGAACCATTAGAAGAACACGGCACAAAATCCTACCATACGAATTTGCTGGTGTGTGTGGACGAGTGTTCCCGTTAATCATCCCAGGCTTCTCTCTCCCATCCCCGTCGCCCTGTGGCTTTGGACAGAGTATTAACTGAGGGAGGGCCGAGATCGGGTTTTGACACGTAAACTGTCTTGTTTGTGTTAACGTTTCATTTTCTGATTGAACGTTACTACTTGGAGGGCTTTCTCTTCATGATAAGTTCACTCGTTTGATCCTTCGCTTGATCGCTCCCCAGCTGGCTTTCTCTCTCGTTCTTTCATTTATTTATTCACACTTACTCACATTGCTGCTTTATTTATTCACATTTACTCACATTCCTTTCCTGCAGGGACTGATTAATTTGCATTATTGCTTTAACAATCCGTTTGGCTGATCTGGAGTATGTTTTTTAGTGTTAAATTCAAAATAAATCTACACAGAGCAACGAAAGAATTCCCCAGAGGAGGAAAGTTGTAAGTATCAAATACACCTGAATAACTTGTTTGCTTGCGCGCTTAATGGCAAGATTTGAGTTTGTTGCTGTTACGTTCTTGGGCCTGATTCAGTGTTTTTTTCTTAGGTCTTTGTTTTGTGGTCTTGTGACGTCTTTCCAATGCTAATTAGTTCGCTTTGTTGGTTGATTTTATTTCAGTTTCGTTTTTATTTGTTAGTTAGTTAGTTAGTTAGTTGTTGTTGTTGTGTGTGTGTGTGTGTGTGTGTGTGTGTGTGTGTGTGTGTGTGTGTGTGTGTGTGTGTGTGTGTGTGTGTGTGTGTGTGTGTGTGTGTTGTTTTTCATTCTTCAGTGGGTGTGTAGGTGGGGGGGGGGGGGGGGGGGGGGTTACTAAATCTACAGAGAAGCAAGTGTAGGGGAGTGGGGATGGGGAGTTGAGGGGAAGCAGGTTGGAAGCATGGATGAAGAGTCACAAGTCAGAGGTTGCTATAACATAACTTTTATTTGTACACCAACCAACCAGGAAACAGTGTCTGTTTTAGAAAAGACACAAGCAAACAAAACATTTAGAACATGAAAGCAAATGTAAAGTATAAACAACAGCCATTACTAATCTAATAAATACAGTAACCATGTAGTTTACCTGAAGGTTACTATAATACATGACAAAATGATTAATAATCAAGCACATAAATC
Source organism: Alviniconcha strummeri (assembly GCA_963584105.1). NCBI lineage: Eukaryota > Metazoa > Mollusca > Gastropoda > Provannidae > Alviniconcha > Alviniconcha strummeri. The sequence continues at coordinate 19,230,423 of OY757550.1, read as the reverse complement.
GTGTGCTTGACTTACACTTAAAACCTGTACCTCACAGAGTCACGGTGAGTATACAAGAGACGGCCAGTCAATTAACTGATGAACTCTCAGTATAATGAAGTATACAATAAAGTAACAGTGAAGAATGTGGATTACCAGGCTCATTCTTAACTAAACAGGAAGCGTGAGATAATCGTTACAGCAGTTCCACTTAAGCACACAACGAGATGGATAGTGATACGGGTGGCACCTGGGTCCATGCCGTGAGCGGGAGGAAGTCAGTCATAAACTGACCAGCTCCAGCCTCGTCAAGTTACTCAAAGCGTTACAGCATGTTACTGTTACAGACTAGCTGAGCATATCCGGCTGTGAACAACGTCAAGCGTCTTACAGGAAGCGGGTAACGCAGCAAGAATCTAAACTGTTGATCTAGCTGCTCGATTAGTGAACAGAGACAAAGACCTAACTGCCACCACTGACGCGCATCACCGGCCAGTTCGGGTACACGCACAAAGACCCGGAAAGGGTTTACAAGCTAAGTAGAGTGAAAGTCTGCGCGCCCAAGACTCGGCCATACAAAAGCCGGATTAAGCAGAAATAACATGTCTCACAGTTTATACAATCACCCCTATGCACTAAACCATATTCAACTAGTAAACTGAACATTCCCACATTCCACAACTATGAAGTCAACATCTTCAAAGTGTTAACCATAATATACCACCGATTTCATGTAGAAACATAGATCGACAGGAAACTAAACAAATAAGTTATGCCGCACGGCCGCACTGACAAAGTACCCATACTTTAAGAAGGATAACTTTGCATCGGCAAGGCATCAGTCAAACTGAACATCCAACAATGGCAACATAACATACTAGTTACATATCAGCTAACCAAGGTGAGCTGCATACATTTTGGAAATACCGGTCATCCTGTGGCATAAAGGCTTAACATTCGAACGTACAAACAAGGTACTCTGACGCGGCCATAGCGGCTGCAACCAGGCGGCAATCTAACGCCGAAATTACCTACGTATTCAAGAACCAAAATCAAGGCACGTTGTGAACATGGTAACATTATAAACATACATTATTTACATCAATAAGAAACAATAACAAGCCATAGAAAAATAACTACTTACAGGCTCTCCCCTGATGAAAACACATGAACACCGGCCGCAACAGTTTAACAAACAACCTGCCTCTGCAGGGACACTGGGGGAAAAGGGACGCTGCCGATGATGATGAGTTGATGCTTAATGTCCTCAGATGTCAGTTGACATATTAGGGACAAGTTGTGACCAATGCGGAAGCACGGTTCAATAATTCTTTACGTCCACGGAAACCAGAAGGCTCGTTAGGACGGACAGCCCAGGACGTCCACCTCGACTCTCACACAGCTCCTGAACTATGCTAACGCTGCCGTTGTTGTTGAAGTGTTGCTTAGTGTCCTCAGATGTCATTTGACATATTAGGGACAAGTTGTGACCAATGCCGAAGCACGGTTCAATAAATCTTTACGTCCACGGAAACCAGAAGGCTCGTTAGGACGGACAGCCCAGGACGTCCACCTCGACTCTCACACAGCTCCTGAACTATGAACGCTGCCGGCCCAGCACACAACTTTTAACACCTTAGATAATTGGGCCATAAAAACCCCACCCAATCAAAAAGGAAAAGGACCGGAAAGAAAAGGTTATAGGGTCATGGCCCAGAACATGTATACAATACACTCGGCTACACAAGGGAAGGCGATGAGATGAGAATGAAGGAGAGGGGACAAGAGTTTTGTAAATGGTTACTTGTCAGGGCGCGTGTAAGGCACGCATTCCTTTGCAGCACAGGAAACTATAAACAAAATCAGTATGATCCCAGGACTGGCCCACTTTCAAGTGGAGATCTTTCAACATCTAGATGATGATATCTGCAGACTCTCTTCGTCTCTATGCGGTTGACGTTACGTTAGAACCCCAGAACTAACTAACCAACAACCCTCTACAGGATAGTAACGTTTACCGACTCGCCACGTGATGATGATGTCAACCAACTCTTACACGATATTAACCCCTTCACTGCCCAAGCCTGTAAAATGTCCGGGCTGAAAGATGCAGGGACGTGCCTGCAAACAGTCTATTTTCCGGTCCTATAACATCTACTGTCAATGCTATGCGTTGTGATGAAAGTCCTTCCACATGCCAGTGCGAAAACGAAAACAAAAGGGCTTAAAGGTTTCAAATTTTGCACTTCTATGGGTCGTTTTCAAGTGACGTCATGGCAGTGAGGGGGTTAAGTCCACAGTCTTTGCATAGTTTATACCGGGTTCTATGACCGTGAGAAATTGTCAAAATCATGGACAAGGGGGGGTCTTTTCCTCCGATCTGGAGTTATTTGTGTGTTTGTGTGTGTGTTCACGTTAGAGTTTTGCTGTTGCTTCAGGGACAAGCGACCCGTACGTCAAGTTCAAGATCGGCGGCAAGCAGGTTTACCGGAGTCGCACCATCTTCAAGAACCTGAACCCCAAATGGGAGGAGAACTTTACCATCC
>OY757550.1:19210398-19225398 GCA_963584105.1 Alviniconcha strummeri | reverse complement strand
AAGCGTTTGAATTTATATCCCTATGACGGGCATTTCTTTAACGTTGGAACAGTTTCAAAGTAAGTTTGGGATCCTTCTGAGAGACGGGGTGGAGCGCATATGGGTCTTTCCGAGGGCATAGATAGAACCTTGAACTGAACTGAACTGTCCGATGAAAGTTTCTAGCATAAACCAAGAGGTTGTCTACAGCAGTCGGATCGTGCCATCTTGCCATGACGCAGTGCGGCAAAGGGCGGAGCTACGTTTAAGTGTAAAGCATCACGTGCCTCGCCATGCAAGCGTTGGCCATGTTGTCCCTAACATCCTTTTTAGCGGCTGAGGACATTAAGCAGATAGCATGAATGCCACACAAGCAGGCAGTAGTGAGCCGGTTTGGCCTAGCGGTAAGGCGTTAGGATGTTAAGCAGAAGGACATCGGTTCGATTCCGCTTCGACAGCCCTCTCCCTTCAAACGTTGTGGTCTACGGACACTGTCTTGTGGCTTTGCCCCTCATAGTTAATAACCATTGAAATGGCTTTCACCGCTGCCCATCTTAGTGCAGAGTCACTCTGGTGGTGACAGTGTAGGGTTAAGTGTTGTCTCCCTCTTCCCCCACCTCCTGGGATCTCGGTCCCCGCCAGTACCTCATGGGAGACAACTCGGCATTAAACAGGTTTAACCAACGAAAACCAGCCATGTAAACAGGCGCACGTTTAGTGCCAGTTGATGTTTTAAGCAGAAGTGGTCGAGTGACTTAGGATGTAAAACAGTCATTCCGACGTCAAAACGATGTAATCCGGTGTTTAAAAATTATGTGTTAATCTATTTTTTAGCATATTATCATCTAAGCGAATATGTGTCGGAATGTATGTGCTTGAAAGTGAAGATGAAGGCTTTGTGCTCTTCTCCATTCATTCCATCAGTCTTTTATGGATTTATTTATTTATTTCTTGTTGCTCATCGCTTTGCTTTTGCACAGCGCTATGCTAGTTCCGCAGCATTTTGTGAAAATTATCAGCTCAGTTCATTTTGCTTAATGTCCTCAGATGCTAAAGAGCATCATTATTAGCGACAATCTGTACAATGTCCTTCTCTTGGATATAAAATAGCTAAAACCTGGGGGGCGGGGGGGGGGGGGGGCGAGATGAGCTTGGTCCACTTGCGGATCAAGGTAGGTAGGTAGGTAGTGTTGCTTAATGTCCTCGGATGTCGGTTGACATATTAGGGACAAGCTGAGACCAATGCCGAAGCATGGTTCAGTATAGCTTTACGTCCACGGAAACCAGAAGGCTCGTTAGGACGGACAGCCCAGAACGGCCACCTCGACTCTCACACAGCTCCTGAACTAGGGTTGCGGATCAATAGAAGGATCCGAAATTTAGAGGAGCTGATCTGAGATAGATACTCATGCACCATCCCAGATGATGTTGGTATTGCAGCAGCTGAAATGAGAAACGTTTAAATAAAAAAAAGGTCGCGCCGTGTGTTGAGCTTGGATCGCTGGCATGATAACAATATTCGGTCACAGAGCTACCTGACGAACGGGGACGCAGTTAAGCTGACATCGGCCTCCCTTTACCTGACAGAACTTTGTTCGCTTCAGTGATCCGGAGCGTTATTGTTTTAACTGCTAGCGACATAGGTGTAGCCCCTGCTACAGACACCTGCTACTCTCGTGTCCCAAGAAACCTTCACACCAAGTTTTGTCTCCACAGGTCCGGTGGGGTCGAGCCGCCTCCCCTCCCACATACACGCAAACTCGGACACTCACGCACGCACGCACGAGCACACACACACACACACACTCACTTATACACGCGCGCGCACACATACACACACACACACAGACACACACACACACACACACATACACACACGCACACACACACACGCACGCACACACGCACGCGCGCACGCACACACAAACACACGCACACGCGCGCACACACGCACACGCACGCGCGCACGCACGCACGCACACACACACACACACACGCGCGCGCGCGCGCGCACTCCCCCCACCCCCCCCCCCACACCCCCACACACAGACACATTGTTCTTCATTTATAGGATGTTGATGAATTGATGCTTAATGTCTTCAGATGTCAGTTGACATATTAGGGACAAGTTGTGACCAATGCCGAAGCACGGTTCAATAATTCTTTATGTCCACGGAAACCAGAAGGCTCGTTAGGACGGACAGCCCAGGACGTCCACCTCGACTCTCACACAGCTCCTGAACTATGGTTTATAGGATGTGTTTGCTTTGTTCTTTTTATACTTGAGTGTGTAGGTCAGTCTGTCATCATTAATAGTAATTGTGGGGAGAGAACTGTGACATGATGGCACTGAGCAGCGTTATAGCGCCTTGACGCGTCTTACCGCTTTTGACGTACAGTACAGTGTATCGGGTATGTACGTGAAGCAAGCCTTTGATCGGTACGTAATTAGACTGAACAGCCTTTCTGTTGGCACATGAACTGGGTTTTCGTGGGCTGACATGATTGTGACACATATTTATACTTGTGACCTACGTGGCATATATCATGTGAATTTTGAGAGAGAGAGAGAGGGGGGGGAGGGGGTCTGGAGAGACAGAGAGGAGGGGTGAGAGAGAGATTCACAGAGAGAGAGAGGGGGGGGGAGAGATAGGAGGGGGAGACACAGAGAGAATGAGAGAGAGAGGGGGTGTACCATTCGCAGCTGAGGTGCCGTGCATGATGGATGTACATCCGCGATTGATGTACTCTGTCCGACGGATGTACAGTCCACGATCGGTGTATCAAGCACGTTTGATGTACGTTCGCCAAGTCAGACAAGAGTCAGTGTCTTGACTGAACAGCTCTTTGGTCTGGAGAAAAAGAAGTTCTCTCTGTCTGTCTGTCTATCTGTCTGTCTGTCTGTCTGTCTGTCTACCAATCACGACTGATGTACAGTGGGCGGTCGATGTACCCTCAGCTATTGATCTACTGTAAGCGATTGATGTAGCGTCATAAACGCCAGATGTGTATCTGCTGTCGCAATCGTGCCTTCACCGGAACAGCGCCACCTAGCGGCAACACGACTGGCTGCTGTTGATGGAGCCGTTAAAAAACACAGTCATCCCGCGCAGTTTAGTCATCGGGGCTTCTGCCGATAATTATCCTTACGTAATTCTGATGCATTTTAGGGTAATCTCCTTATGTAATTTTTGAAGCATTTCAGGGTAATCCCCTTACATAATTCTGAAACATGTCAGGGTAATCTCCTTAAATATTTCTGAAGCATTTCAGGGTTATCTCCTTGTGTAATTCTGAAGCATTTCAGGGTAATCCCCTTACGTAATTCTGATGCTTTTCAGGGTAATCTCCTGACGTAATTCTGAAGCTTTTCAGGGTAATCTCCTGACGTAATTCTGATGCATTTCAGGGTAATCTCCGTACGTAATTCTGATGCTTTTCAGGGTAATCTCCTTACGTAGTTCTGATGCTTTTCAGGGTAAAACACTGGGAGCAAAAGCTTCTGCATGCCCACAATTTTCCTGACGTAGTTCTCATTTTTTCAGGTTAAAGCACGGTGAGCAAAGGCTGTCGTCTTAATGAGAAATCGCGTTTTTCTGTCGGAGTGCAACTTTTAAAAAAAATTAAAAAATTCTAAACCTGTTCAGTTTCCCTACAGAGCAGACTTAGCATAAGACATGCTCGGGGAATTTTGCACAAGATGCTGCGTGTCGTGAAATGGTATTTGCGCGCGCGCGCACATTCACACACACACACACATACGCGCGCGCAGACGCACGCACGCGCGCGCGCACACACGCAGAGAGAAAGGGTGGGTGGTAGGGAGAGACGCAAACTCCAAACACTGGTTTACGACATCCTTCCTTGGAGAAAGGTGCCGGAAAGCGATGCTCGGAGTGTGGGTGAGACGTGGACAAAGAGGGTGTGGCGGAGGGACGTAGAGAAAGAGGGAGGAGGGAAAGAGAGAGGGGTGGGAGCGGGCAACTAGTGCTTTGATTGATTGGTTGGTTGATTGATTGATTGATTGAGAGGAGAAAGAAGGTGGGGGAAGGGGGGTGCAGAGCTTGAAGTTTTACATTGCGTTTGGCGGTTGTGATCTAATCGATAAACCCAGCTGTATTGCATCTTAATGCTTAACGTATTGGACTGGGTTCCATTAAGCGCTAAACTGATACACTTCTGATCTGCCAATCGATTCGCGTGGGCCTCGTTCCCTTAATGGGAAAACATTATGTGGGGCTACAGATGAACTGTCCCATCACCCTTCACCACCACCGGGTGACACATGGGGCGACATATCCCTTCACTCCCATCGTGGTGGTGTGTGGGACTACAAATGGACTGTCCCGTCGCACGTCACTCGTATCGTGGTGGTGTCTGGGACTATTTGGACTGTCCCATCGCCCTTCACTCCCATCGTGGTGGTGTGTGAGACTGTTCATGGACTGTCCCATCGCACGTCACTCGTATCGTGGTGGTGTGTGGGACTATTCATGGACTGTCCCATCGCACGTCACGCGTATCGTGGTGGTGTGTGGGACTATTCATGGACTGTCCCATCTCACGTCACGCGTATCGTGGTGGTGTGTGGGACTATTCATAGACTGTCCCATCGCATGTCACGCGTATCGTGGTGGTGTGTGGGACTATTCATGGACTGTCCCACTCCCATCGTGGTGGTGTGTGGGACTGTTCATGGACTGTCCCATCGCATGTCACTCGTATCGTGGTGGTGTGTGGGACTATTCATGGACTGTCCCGTCGCCCTTCACTCCAATCGTGGTGGTGTGTGGGACTACAGGCGGACTGTCCCATCGCCCATCGCTCCAATCGTGGTGGTGTGTGGGACTGTTCATGGACTGTCCCATCGCATGTCACTCGTATCGTGGTGGTGTGTGGGACTATTCATGGACTGTCCCATATCGCACGTCACTCTCATTGTAGGGCTACAGATCGAATTAAGCCCATTCACGCGTCATGGAAAAATGTGGCGCTGCAGATTACATAGTTCTTCAGTCCCTGTGGGGTTAACCGTTCAGTCGGTGCCTCGATCGGCAACTCTCATTTTTGCATCGTTGTGGCTCGGGTTATCTGATGGAGAGCTGCTTCGTCGTCATTATCATGCGCGCAGTTACCCTGGGGGCTAGAGTTTTTAGAAGTTAATCGACTTGGACTGGCAGCGAAAATGGGCGCTTGAAGGGAAAATGAAGACACAATCCTTTAATGACATAGGCGCCCTGTTCTCAGGACCACGCCATTCGCTAGGCTCTTGACATTCACTGGCGATTCTCCAGCCTGATTCCAGCTGATTTTGCATATATATATGAGAGAGAGAGAGAGAGAGAGAGAGAGAGAGAGAGAGAGAGAGAGAGAGAGAGAGAGAGAGAGAGAGAATTTCATTTTCTCCAGACCAAAGAGCTGTTCAGTCAAGACACTGACTCTTGGCTGACTGATGTTAATTCTTTAAAAAATCCAGTTTAGTGCATCGGATGTGTCGGTTTCGTTCCATCCAGTTTAGTGTATCAGATGTGTCGGTTTCGTTCCATCCAGTTTAGTGCATCAGATGTGTCGGTTTTGTTCCATCCAGTTTAGTGCATCAGATGTATCGGTTTCGTTCCATCCAGTTTAGTGTATCAGATGTGTCGGTTTCGTTCCATCCAGTTTAGTGTATCAGATGTGTCGGTTTTGTTCCATCCAGTTTAGTGCATCAGATGTATCGGTTTTGTTTCATCCAGTTTTAATGCATCAGATTAAATGTCGGTTTTGTTTCATCCAGTTTAATACACCAGAGGTATCATTTTTATTTCCTCCACCAGATTAAACAAAAATTTGCAATGCGCCAGGTTTGTCGCTTGTGTTTCACCCAGTATTGCCCCACTGCATCAAATTTGTCGCTTGTGTTTCACCCAGTATTGCTCCACTGCATCAAATTTGTCGCTTGTGTTTCACCCAGTATTGCTCCACTGCATCAAATTTGTCGCTTGTGTTTCACCCAGTATTGCTCCACTGCATCAAATTTGTCGCTTGTGTTTCACCCAGTATTGCTCCACTGCATCAAATTTGTCGCTTGTGTTTCACCCAGTATTGCACCACTGCATCAGATTTGTCGCTTGTGTTTCACCCAGTATTGCTCCACTGCATCAAATTTGTCGCTTGTGTTTCACCCAGTATTGCACCACTGCATCAGATTTGTCGCTTGTGTGTCACCCAGTAATGTCCCAGTGCACCAGATTTGTCGTTTTGGTTTTATCCAGTAATGTTCCAGTGCACCAGATTTACCGGTTTTGTTTCATCCAGTAATATTCCAGTGCACCAGATTTGTTGGTTTGGTTTCATCCAGTAAGGTTCAGGTGCAGCAGATATGTCGCTTGTGTTTCATCTAGTAATGTCCCAGTGCATCAAATTTGTCGATTTTGTTTCATCCAGTAATGTTTCAGTGCACCATATTTTAATTGTCGCTTGTGTTTCACCCAGTAGTGTCCCAGTGCACCAGAGTTGTCGTGTTTTTTTTCTTTCGTCCAGTAATGTCCCATTGCACCAGATTTGTCGGTATTGTTTCGTCCAGTTCAATCTCTTCCTGGGGTGAATGTGCGGCTGACGGAACGTTAAAACCCAATAACTAACTAACCAACCAGTATAATGCACCAGAGTCACTGGAGGTTCTGTTTCGCCCAGTAGCTAAATTTGTCGGTTTTGCTCAGTGATCCAGGTTAAATGTTGGTTGGTAATGTTGGTCTACGTTGAGGGATCGTTTATAATCCCGACCTCTCGTGGCTGGCTGTTCCGATAGAACTCTCAACGGTACAACGGTGTACGTAGTTCTGGGCGCAGTGCTTGCAGCAGGCTGCTGTCCGCGAGATTTTTGGTACAGAGGTGGAAACGGATTAAGCGTGGAAAAGGAAAGTAGAAAGGAAAGCAAATATTTAGAAGGGAGCAAACAGAAATCGATGATCAGGTCGATATGCGTATTCCTGAAACGTCTTGCTCTACTCGAACTCACACACACACACACACACACACACACACACACACACACACACACACACACACACACACACACACACACACACACACACACACACACACACACACACACACACACACACACGAGAGAGAGAGAGAGGGGTTAATATCTTTTTGCACTCAGCAAAACTTGGCGCATGTCATATAAAACCGAATTTGGCATCTAATATTGGACGCTATAAATTGGTTTTCCTAAGGCCGCCGAGCAAGCTGCTTTGGGGCCCAGGCTCCATTGGTGTTCAATGCAAAGTTTGTGTTTTTGCTGCTTGGACAGAGAAGCTGTGGATATTGCCAAGCGCAGCATGTTTTCGCAGGCCGTCGGCCAGATATTTCAGAAAAATTGATTCCTAGGATTTGTCTGATTACTGCGGCCTTCTGTTTAAGAGAGAGATAGGGGGTGGGGGTGATGTGCAGAACGAAAGCGAAGGAGAGAAAGAGAGAAATAATTTGTGTGTGCGTGCGTGCGCGCGCGCGCTTGTTTGTTTGTGTGTGTGTGTGTGTGTGTGTGTGTGTGTGTGTGTGTGTGTGTGTGTGTGTGTGTGTGTGTGAAAGAGAGAGAGAGAGAGAGAGAGAGAGAGAGAGAGATGGATTGATTGATTGATTGATTAAACTTTATTTCTCAACGGTAAAGATATTAGCATAAAGGCCGACTCACATATCTGCTGTTGCTACAGTACTACTAGAGAGACAGACAGACAGAAACTACAAAACTACTCGAGAATAGTAGCTTGATAGTAGCATCTGGTCCATTTGGACCTATCTGACAGCCAGTCCTTGCTGTTTTACAAACAGATAAGCACGACTACACTTAGAAAGAGAGGGGAAGAGGATCAAAGGACGGGTGGGTGGAGACAAAATGCGATGGGAGAGAGAGAGATGGGGTTCTAAGGAACGCGTAAAAGATGATTGCGAAAGATTCGAATTGATTTTTCTTTTCACATGAATTTAGTGTCAGCACGCGTTTTAATGAAGTCGTGGATGCATGGACCTCGGATTTCAGAAAACCAGCAACACCTTTGATTCCCGTGGATACCTAGTCAACAACTTTAACGCCTCCAGCTAGTCAGTATTCCCACAGCCTGAAGAATTGTCCTTCGTGCAGAGAAAAGAGAATACGCTATGTATTCTCTTTTCACTGCACGAAGGACAATTCTGTCTTGAAAGAACTGCACTGGTTGTCAGTGAAACAGCGAATCAATCACAAGGTCGTGCCCTTGGCGAACAAAGGCTACAAACTAGGTACGGCGCCGGATTCCTTGCCTGAACTCATTCCGCGATATGTCCCTCCACGACTCCTTCGCTCGTCATCGGAACCACTCCGTCAGCGCGCCGATCATTCAGATCAGTGGAATCACGCAGTGTAGAAATGGGCATCGACATCATCATTGTAGAGGTGGGACCCAAAATCTGTACGTGTATGGCGAGAGGGAAATGGCAGCGGGTGGTGAACGAACCGAGGACTTTGTTTTTCGGTCCCCACCCTCTTCAGCTGGCGCGGGAAGAGGAGGCAGCCGAAGCAGCAGCAAGATGTGTGTTGATGACTTAATAGGCCCGACTTCACGGCAACGGCGGCAGAGAGTGTCGGGACGGAAGGATGGTCAAAAAATGGACAAGACGGACAGAAATGAATGACTGGGTGATATAGACAGATGACTGGGTGATACAGACAGACAGATGGATGACTGGGTGATACAGACAGATGGATGAATGACTGGGTGGTACAGACAGATGGATGACTGGGTGAGACAGACAGACAGATGGATGACTGGGTCAGACAGACAGACAGATGGATGACTGGGTGAGACAGACAGATGGACGACTGGGTCAGACAGGCAGGCAGATGGATGACTGGGTGAGACAGACAGATGGATGACTGGGTGAGACAGACAGACAGATGGATGACTGGGTGAGACAGACAGGCAGATGGATGACTAGGTCAGACAGACAGGCAAATGGATGACTGGGTCAGACAGACAGATGGATAACCGGGGGATACAGACATATCACTGGGTCAGACAGACAGATGGATGACTGGGTGATACGCACGGACGATTGGGTGAGACAGACAGATAGACGGATGGATGACGGGTTGAGACAGACAGACAGACAGACAGATGGCTGCTTTTAGCGTCCTGTCCGCCACACAGCAGCGTGGGTCATGACACGACAAAACAGAGAACCAGACGATGAACGTTACGGCCTACGTTAAGAGAAAAATAAATAAAGCACTCAAAAAAATCAAGTTCAAACATGTTCAGTCAACAGCGACCAAGCTCGAACCTCATACTTTACATTTGTTTACAACCGACCACATGGGGCTAGGAGACAGGGATGGGGGGAGGAAGGGGGGTTATACAGAGTGAGAGACAGAAAATTAGATAGTAAGTTAATTTTAACGTCCATTCGACCGCGAAGCTTTGTATAGTCAGACTGCTCATGTGTGTGTGCGTGTGCGTGTGTGTGCGTGTGTGTGTGTGTGTGTGTGTGTGTGTGTGTGTGTGTGTGTGTGTGTGTGTGTGTGTGTGTGTGTGTGTGCTTAGAATAGTCTCTAAGGACAGGATTTTGCGATTTACAAATACTTTAACTATTATTTAAGAGAGAGAACTTTGCTCCACGGTGGTAGCAGAGAAAACCTAGTCTGATTTGATTGAAGCAAGGGAACGGCATTTGACCGCTCGGACGTTAAGGATCTTGTTCAAAAAATGTATCTTGGGGCTGCATCTTGATTGTATGAAAGAAATGTAAAACACCCCCCCCCCCCCCCCAAAAAAAAAAAAAAAAAAAAAAATCAGTTATCGGGATATTTCATTTATTAAGCCTCGCAACCGGAAAGCGGGAGAGAGAAGGCGATGGGGATTGAGAGGAGTTTTCAGATAAGATCTATCGAACGTGACGGGGTGATCTGGACGGCGACAAGAGAGCAGCACAAGTGGGCCACGGTGGGGAGGTGGGGGACGAGAAATAGGGGGAGGGGGAGGGGGTCAGAACACCAGGCCACAAGAGAGAAGGCCAGACGGGCGTCCTCTGCGAATCGCCCCTCAAGATCGTGCCAGAGATTTCTCTCGCCTTGGCACGGCACCCAAATGAACACGGAGGTCTCTTTGTGGGAATTCTCGGTGATGGTGGGCTTGGGGATTGACCACGTTCTGCACACAGCGTTCCTGCCCGGGATCAAAATGGAGCGGCGGGGGGGGGGGGGGATGGGGGGGGATGAGAGTACTGTAGTAATTAGATTATTTTAACACATTTTTCAGAGAATTAAGCCCTTCCGTTGTTTGTTTTGTAGACTGAAAATTGGGGTTACGTGAACATTTGCCCGATTGGTTGTGTCTGATGGTTGTATGGTGTACACAGAACGTGCGCCGAGACGGAGCAGTTTATCGTGGCACTAGCCATGTAACAACCAAATAGCGCTTAAGTACACCACTCTGGAGGACATTCAAAACGCGCTATGAAAGGCTACAGTCACTCATTCACAATCAGAGCTCAGGAGCTGTGTGAAAGTCGAGGTGGCCGTCCCTAATAAGCCTACGGTTTCTGTGGACGTGATGCATTGCACTGAATTCAGCTCATTCAGAATCATCGCGTCTGTGGACGTAAAGCAACATGTCTGCTCACTTACTAAGAATCACATGCAGCATGAGCGCAGTGATCTGCTCGAGAGCAGAGAATAGCGCTATATAAGAGCGATCCGTAATGATTATAATAATAATTAAAATAAGCGTTCTTTTGAACCTTCTGTGTGTGTGTGTGTGTGTGTGTGTGTGTGTGTGTGTGTGTGTGTGTGTGTGTGTGTGTGTGTGTGTGTGTGTGTGTGTGAGAGAGAGAGAGAGAGAGAGAGAGAGAGAGAGAGAGAGAGAGAGAGAGAGAGAGAGTTCTTTTCTCTCTCTTTTTTCCGGAACGTTTAGTAATCAACTCTGTTTCAGATTTGTCCTCCTTCAGAGAATTGCTAGGTTTGACGTTGTGTAAAGCCTTCGTCTAATACTCTAATCCAGAGAGAAATCGTCACGGACCTCGTGATGCAGTTAACAGTATCGATCCGGAAAGAGGAAGAAGAGATAAAGAAAGAAGCCAGCAGACCGAAACGCAGTGGTGGTCCTTAGAGAATTGTCCCGTGAAGCTTACGTCCTAGATCAAAGATGTGCGGGGATTTGACAGATGATGAAAGGGTCATCCCTGTGGGGGCCCTCTGTTGACTGTTGTCGCCGTGCATTGTTGGTGTTTGGGGCCTAGCTGTCACGTGCAACACTCTGGCTGAATCACCGCGCGGCGGTCTGAATCACTCCCACCGCAGGACACCGCGAACGCAGAAATTGAAGCCGACTGTCCTGAGATCAGAGATGTCGAAGATCAGATTATTGCCATATAATAATATGCGTGCCAAAAGAAGACAAATGAAAAGACCCAGTTAAAAAACTGAAGGCCAGTCCCGCTTTTTAATGTTGTTTACACAATAGCATCCGCATCTGATGTATTAGTAACCGTTTAAAAAACGTTATATTTTCTTTGATTAGTGAGGAGCAAATGGCTTCTGCTGCCGAGAGTTCTGCTTTTGTATTTTTGCGTACCCGTCTTTTTCACCTTTGATTTCGCCTAACGCTGGTCCAACCTAAAAAAAACACTTGTGCAAGATGGAAACTCGGGGGCTTTGCGGATTCCCGTCGTTCTCAGCTCAGGCTCCTGATGTCGGTTGCAACCGTCCTCCTCACATCCCACACCGTAGTTCCCTCTCTCAGTTTAAAGCCTCTCTTGAAAACTTTATGTTTACTTCAAGTGCCTACTGTGAGCTGCTCTAACCCTCTCACTAAGGCGTTGGAAACTGTACGAGTACTTTTTTTTCTGATAGCCTGCAGCTGACGTCTTCATTGGTGATTGTTCGGGGTTGGGGTGAGGGGAGACTAGGAGAGGAAGGCGAGCGGTAGAGTGTGTGTGTGTGTGTGTGTGTGTGTGTGTGTGTGTGTGTGTGTGTGTGTGTGTGTGTGTGTGTGTGTGTGTGTGTGTGTGTGTACGTGTGTGTGTGTGTGTGTGTGTACGCGAGTGTGTGTGTGTCTGTGTGTGTACGCGCGCGCGCGTGTGTGTGTGTGCGTGCGGGCGGTAGAGAGATTGCGTGCGCGCGCGCACGTGTGTGTGTGTGTGTGTGTGTGTGTGTGTGTGTGTGTGTGTGTGTGTGTGTGTGTGTGTGTGTGTGTGTGTGTGAGTGAGTGAGTGAGTGAGTGTGTGCGAAAGAGAGTGAGGGACAGAGAGAGCTATGTATTGCAAATCAGGTTGTGATTGTGTACTTTTGTCATGTTTCATGTATACTGTTTTGAGTTTCACACATGCCTCTTGGAGGTCTTCAGTGCATTAGAAATACATTTGTTATGAACAGAGGATAAGACTTTTGCTTGTAAGTTGATGGCGTAGGTTTCGCCCAGATAAATATTACCAGTGCTGTTGACTCACGGTTGAATTGGAATAGCTAGGGGTAGATGGATAGGGTAAGTCTGTGTGTGTGTATGTGTGTGTGTGTGCGTGCGTGCGTGCGTGCGTGTGTGTGTGTGTGTGCGTGCGTGCGTCCGAAAGAGAGTGAGGGATAGAGAGAGCTCTGTAGTGTAGGTTTCGCCCTGATATTACCTGTGCTGTTTGACTCAAGGTTGAATTGGAATAGCCAGGGGTAGATGGATGGGGTAAGTGTGTGTGGGGGGGTGGGGGTGGGGGGGGGGGTTGTGGGAGGAGTGGTTTGTTTGAAAGGTCAGGCTATTGTAGTGTTTAGGCGAAGTGACAATCATTTCAACCGAGTCTGAATTATGTCGAGGACCGTGTTTCCTGGCGTGTAACCTCCAGAATACTGACCACCGCTGGATTGAAGTAGAGCAGGATGAGAGATGACAACAAACAAACGCTGCCATCGAGACATTTCCCCCCAGGAAATATGTTGAACGGACTTCGACGAAGGGCGGGACTGAGCCTTTATGGGCTTTCCCGGTCGCTGTAGGCCGGCTTTACCCATACGGATTAATTAAAATCAAGCCAAACGGAATAAAATCAGGCAACTGATAAAAAAACGAATACAAATTAAATAAACTCGAGTCAGTACACCAAAAAGGGAGCACAGAATCAAATTAATCCGAGTATAATCAAATCGGTCAAAAAAGGAACGAAATCGAATTAAATGGAGTAAAATTAAAAGTGCCCCCCCCCCCCCACCCCACCCAAAAAAAAAAGAGAAAAAAAGAAGAGAGAGAAGCAAATCGAATCAAGTCCGAGTGGAGAATTCTGTTGAGCCCAGCACAGCTGGATGGACGTGCAGTGCAAAGCGCAGTAAACCCAAGTGGAAGACTCGATGAGTTGCATCTTAGTGCCGCTTTTTCCTGCTCAGTCGATAGGCGCCGTTCTTGGTCGAGCTCAGGAGCTGTGTGAAAGTCGAGGTGGCCGTCCTGGGCTCCCGTCCCTAATAAGCCTACGGTTTCTGTGCACGTAAAGCAACACTCAACCACAGAGAGCCATCAGAGTTCAGGAGCTGTGTGAGAGTCGAGGTGGCCGTCCTGGGCTCCCGTCCCTAATAAGCCTACGGTTTCTGTGCACGTAAAACAACACTCAACCAACCAGCGCCGTTCTTGATTCGACTGGAGCTCCGCCCACGTTGAGCTTTCCAGGTAAGTGGAGGAGTTGGTTGGGATCCACGTTTGGCTCTGCTTTCTCAGTCTTCAGAAGTTGTGGTTTGTGACTTTGCCTCACAGGGGGACGTAGACCCCCTCATACTTAATTCATACTTAGACATTAACAAACAATTGCCCCTTCACAGTTAATCAAATATAAACATTCCCCCCTTACAGATAATCAAGCATTAACAAACATTTGCCCCGTCACAGTTAATCAAATATAAACATTTGCCCACTAACAGATAATCAAACATTAACAAACATTTACCCCTTCACAGTAAAATATAAACATTTGCCCCGTCACAGTTAATCAGACATTAACAAATATTTGCCCTCTCATGGTCAGTCAAACATTAACATTTGCCCCCTCACAGTTAATCAGACATAAACATTTGCCCCCTTACTGTTAATCAGACATAAAGAAACATTTGCCCCCTCACAGTTAATCAAACATTAACATGGCGCTCATGACTGCCGACCTTAATGCAGAATCATTCGTGTAGTGACAGTGTACAGCGTTATGTCCGTCCCCACTCCCTGTCCTGGCGAGCACCAGTATAGTGTCAGACACGTGTTACGCTACACGCGTAGCTGGACAGTGACCACAGTAACATAAAGGTGAGAGGGTATGAACCCAATACCACCCAAAGAAAACCACCGTCTAGGTGGTAGACTCCGTCAGCGTGGGACAATAGGTTCGGCTGGCAGACCCAAGAAGCTCTAAAGCAGATGTTCAAGGAGACGTGTATTCAGAAGAAGCTTTGTTTAATTTATTTTTGCTTGCTGAGCGTGCTGTACTGCTTGTGTCAGCCAATCAGAAGCCATTTCCATTTCCGTAATGGTGCTCTTCTCGTCGAACCAAGAGAAATTTGCCTTCATGAATTTTGCTACATAGTTCCGACAATGGATTCTGGACTCCTCGATGGAGGACTAATTAGCGCGCTACTATATCCCGAGAGTGGATTCTGGACTCCTCGATGGAGGACTGCTATATTCCGATGGAGGACCGATGGAGGACCAGTAATCCCGACAGTGGATTCTGGACTCCTCGGTGGTGGACTACTATATCCCGACAGTGGATTCTGGATCCCTCGATGGAGGACTACTATATCCCGACAGTGGATTCTGGACTCCTCGATGGAGGACTGCTACAGGAGGAACAGAGCTCGTGAGTTCTGTTGCCTGTGAAATAGGCAATGACACGACAAGTTAGCTCCTTTATAAACTTTCTGCCGATCTTTCCAAACTTTCAGCACTCGGAGATAGATCAAAAGGCGAGGTCGGCAACACCACAGCCTTCAGCTGTCTGCATGTGCCGAGATTGTATCGGCAGGCAAGGGGAAGTGTGCCGAGAGGA
>OY757550.1:19197898-19205398 GCA_963584105.1 Alviniconcha strummeri | reverse complement strand
CCCTCTTCCCCCCACCTCCATAGTCCCCCCCCCCCCCCCCCTTCTCCCCGTCCCTAATAAAGCCTTATGGTTTCTGTGGACGTTAAGCACCATGTTTACTTACTTACTTAAGGAGGCAAACAACAACAACACGGAAACGAGAAGTAAACGGCCGACTTTCAGATGATGGACTGCTTGCCTGAGACGGAACCGAATGTCGCCAACGTCAGTGAGGAGGTGGCAAACAAAGTGTACCAGCTCCGCAGGGAGCCAGAGAAGATGAAAAATGCCATGGCTGCGCGTGGCACACAGATCGCGGTGGTGCTCCAGCTCCGCAAAGTCGACCAAAGAAGATGATGAAAAAATGCGACCCAAACACATAGAAGGTCAAACAGAACGCTGCTTATTTTAACAAAACACAACATGCGAATTTTCGGGGTAATCCTCTTTTTCAGGTTATAAAACAGCACTTAAACAGCAGTTCGACAGTGAAAAATGAGATGTAGGATAGTTTTTTGCTTACGGTTGTCTTGTCTTATTAGGCTGAAGAAGATGAAAAATGCGATGGCGCATTAGCTCCGCAAAGGACCAAAGAAAATGATCAAAAATGCCATGGCTGGCGTAGCACACAGATCGCGATGGCGCATTAGCTCCGCAAAGGACCAAAGAAATGATGAAAAATGCCATGGCTGCCTTGGCACACAGATCGCTCCCGAGTGATGCAGGACTGTAGATTTCACCAAACATTGGCCGCGGAGACGTGGGCCCAGAGAGCACTAGTTCATGCAATCGATCCTGACACTGCAAATAGGAAAAAGTGGAGAGGCTCCAGCTTATTTCTCCCTTGATTGTTTTTGAGTCGCTTCGGGACAGCTTCCTTTTTCTTTTCTTTTTACGATCAAGCGAGCTCCAACTGCTTTCTGGACAGTTTAAATGGCACGTAGTATTCGTGCCATGTTTTTCCATTTTGGTTTTTGTCTTCATGTGCGCGCGCGCGCGCGCGCGTGTGTGTGTGTGTATGTGTTTGTGCGCGCGCGCGTGTGTGTGTGCGTGCGTGCGTGCGCGCGCGCGTGTGTGTGTGTGTGTGTGTGTGTGCGCGCGCGCGCGTGTATGCGTGTGTGGCCTCTGAGTAAAAGATTCGGTCGCAAAACTGTTAACATCACCTGTCCATCTCATGCAAAATTGTGTTAAAACCGCCTATTCATTTAATGCAAAACTGTATTAAAACCGCCCTGTTCATTTAATGCAAAACTGTATTAAAACCGCCTGTTGATTTAAACAAAATTTTATTCAAGACAAAATAAAGATACAAAGAATCGTTATGTGCTCATCAACAAGCTGTAGCTTATAGGCGATGAGCTCATACAGCTGGAAAAAAACACACAATGTAAGGCGGACGAACAATTTCATTTCACTAACAGAAACTGAGTGAGAAATAACAACAATAAAAACGAAAAACAAGAGAAAACAAAGAAAGAAAAAGAAACAAACAAACAAACTACAATAACAAGACACAAAAATACGAACTGTCGCTAGAAAACAGTGAAAAACAAAATAGTGGAAAAAATAAAACAATAATAGGTGGATAGATAGATTGGCTGGTGGCTTAAATAAATACTAGCGAGAGAGAACTGGAATGTGGAGACAGAGAGGGATGGGAAAAGGGAAAGATGGTTTGAAGTCATTTTTTTTTTTCTTTTTTTTTTTTCTTTTTTTCTACAGTAGCATAATTATTAATTTTTGACAAAGTTCAGAGGTATGAGTAGGCAGTCGGTCACTTGTATAATCAAAACATATAGTCACATTTACAGAAGGAATTGATTCTTGGATTTTTAACGTCCCTTTAGTATACTATGTTAAAAGGACAAATCACATGTGCACAAAAAGTCAGTATATATTGTCAAAAACAAACAAACAAGAGATAATCATATTACAGGTCAGCTACCTGCTAGATTACAGTTCTGCTTTTAAAGTCGCTTAGATAGCTTAATGAATTCATGGACAGTTAGGAATATGTGTTTATTTTCTGGAAGTCGCAGGTCTAAGTTACCGTACAGTAGTGTTCTAATATTGGTTTGGCTGCTAGGGAGGGTAAGTATTGTTCTTGCGCGGATGTTTATGTAGTTAGGACAATGCAGGAGGTAATGCTCGGCCGTTTCTCTAGAATAACCGCAAGAACATTTTGGGTCGGTACTTAAATGGCGGTTGACTAGGTCATTGTTAAGGTTACTCATTTCTAGGCGAAGGCGACAGTGAATGACTTGTGCATTTCTTTCTCCAAAGTAGTAATAGGCTGGAACTTTACTGTCGGACAAGGACAATGATCGTTTAAAAACACTTAAAGATGTACTTTGTTGAACGTTAATGGGGAGAGAATTCCACTCTGCTGTGGTAGATGGAATGAAGGAGTTTCGATAAAGTTCAGTTTTGCATGTAGTCACATCTCTTTCTAATGGTCTGCGTCTGTGGTACGGATTAATGTGGGCGACTAAAGGAGGCAAGAGGTCACTTATATATTGTGGACAGAGGCCTAGTATCATTTTGTGGAACATCAAGAGTTTATGCCGTTTCCGTCTTTCCTTTAATGTGCAGAATCCGGATTCTATGTACAGTTTCTGGTGGCTAGTTCCACGAATACCTCCTATAATGATTCTTATGGCTTCTAGATGCAGGCTTTCTAGCTTTTTTGATTGAGTGTCTGTGCAGTTATCCCAGACGATATCAGCATAATCAAAAAGTGGGAGGATGAACGATTTGTACATAGTTTCTAACGCTTTTCTGCTTATTTTGTACTTGTAAGACCGAAGACAGGAAATTAACATACTTGTTTTATTTATAACAGACCTAATGTGTTCATCCCATCTGCAGTTGTTTTGTAAGATTACTCCTAGGTGTTTGTGAGACGGTGTTTCTTTTAGAGTTTTGCTGCCAAAAGTAAGTTGTTGATTTTGATTCTGACCTCTAGTAAAGTTTAGTTGTTCAGTTTTTTCTTCATTAAATCTAACTTTCCATTTTTTGGCCCATTCATTAATTGTTTCTAAGTCATGGTTCAGTATTTCGGCACGCGAGTCGGGGTTGTTCAGTGCCAAGGACAAACTAGTGTCGTCTGCAAATAACTTAATCACGGACTGAATGTTGTTAACAATGTCATTAATATAAATCAAGAATAGAAGAGGTCCAAGCACAGAACCTTGTGGGACTCCTGCTGAAACACTCTTAAAATCGGACTTCTCCCCTTTAATTACAGTAGCCTGCATACGACATGATAAATAGTCCCGAAACCGCCTGTTCATTTAAAGCAAAACTGTTTCAACAAACCGCCAGCTCTTTTAATGCCAAACTGTATTAAAACCGCCTGTCCGTTTAAAGCAAAACTGTATTAAAACCGCCTGTTCATTTAATGCAAAAGTGTTAAAACCGCCTGTTTATCTCACGCAAAAATGCAGACAAATCGGCAAATTACACAAAAACAAATGGGGACAAAATCGACGCTTTGTAAATGATTGCACCGACGATTGTATCTCCTGTCTTTTTGCCTTGTAAGATGTGAATTTGTGATGACTGTGTGTGTATTGATCATAAAAAAGAAAGAAAATCCCACCTACATTCCGGTGTTTCTGCGGTTATCAGCTACAGTTTTGCGGTATGGTCCCAACGGCTTCGCCAAGTGCCACCGTTGCGTGACTGGACTGGATGGACTCGTGCAGAGCAGATTCAGACAGGCAATGATAATGCTAATAATGTGGCGCGGACATCCTGGATTCTTCGATCAGTTGCTGCCACAGTCGGTGAAATAATAATGTTTGTGTTTGACGTTTTTACCTCGGCGTGTGTGGACCGTAGTGTATTGACTTCGGCTGCTCCACGTTCGCGTGAACTTTGTCGGCTTGAGGGAACTGGGTATTATATTATTTTGGACGCCATGTCTGAGAACCGGATGACAGCTACTGGTCCGAAACTTTTCATCTCGATTTCTCGGTCTGTCGGTCGGATCGGTTGCCATGCCAACAGAACGCATAACTCCTTTGTACAGATTTTAGCGTGCCGATTCTGTCGTATCTTTGGTATTTCATCGCATGCCTTCGTTCATCATCGTCTTCTTCTTTTTCTCCGAATAGCAACGATTTGTTTCTGCTTTGGTGTTTATGTAGGACCCATTGATTGAAGGTTCCAGGTACGTGTGGTATTCTGAGGCGGGTTTGCTTCAGCGCCGTGCTGGTTTGTCTTCACGCTCGTGAAATCTCTGGTCTCTTAGGGATTTTAATTTCTTTTGGACGGGGTAAGAGAGTGTGTATTGGTCAGATTGGAAAGCTGTTCTCTGTGCGATTTGTTCGAGCATACATGAACCGTCAACGCTTGTGTATGTGTGTGTGTGTGTGTGTGTGTGTGTGTGTGTGTGTGTGTGTGTGTGTGTGTGTGTGTGTGTTGGTGTGTTGGTGGGTTGGTGCACGAGTGTGTGTTTATGTTTGAGTGTTCTTGTATGTATGCAGAGTACTTGTCCATTGTATTGATTCTTATGTTCTTTTTATAGTTTGTATTGTGTTTCGTTCTGTACTTTGTATTGTGATATTGTACAGCTCGTGGGTTCGTAATCTTTCCACAGGTCATAGCGCTATAAAAAGAGGCAATTTTAGTATTATCTCTCTGTGGTTTTACATTCGACTGCATTCGATTTTGACTGAAATTTGGTGGACCACTTTTGCTGTGGTTGGGTCAGTCAGTTTGTAACGCCCCTTTTTGCTTTGAGAGGCCAGTCAGCTTTTGTGAGGCGCTCTGATTGGTCAGTAAGTGTCCCTCTTGCTTTGACCGGATCACTCAGCTTGTGTGAGGCACTCTGATTGGTCAGTGAGTGCCCCCTTTTGCTGCGACATTTCAATCAGTTTGCGTAAGGCGCTCTGATTGGTCAATCACTGCATTGCTGTGACTGGTCAGTCAGTTTGCGTACGGTGCTGCGGTTGGCCAGTAAGTGTGCACATGGTGTGTTGACAGGACCACGGAGCTGAAGCTGCTGCTGTCTGACCGCGGCAAGCCGGACTACATGGGCTACCTGCTACTGACCTGCACCCTCCACCCCAAGACACAGGAGGACAAAGACCAGGTAGGTGGTGTGCATGCCCTTCCGCTCCCACTCTGCCCCGCTGGGTGTGGGCTCTCTCTCTCTCTCTCTCTCTCTCTCTCTCTCTCTCTCTCTCTCTCTCTCTCTCTCTCTCTCTCTCTTTCTCTCTCATCTCTCTCTCTCCTCTCTCTCTCTCTCTCTCTCTCTCTCTCTCTCTCTCTCTCTCTCTCTCTCTCTCTCTCTCTCTCTCTATCTCTCTCTCTCTCTCACACACACACACACACACACACACACACACACACACACACACACACACACACACACACACACACACAGTATCTGTCTGTTTGTTTGCCTGCCTTTCTGCCTTCCTGCCTACCTCTCTGTCTCTGTCTGTCTGTCTGTCACACACACACACACACACACGCACGCACGCACGCACGCACGCACACACACACGCACCCACACAGACACACACACACAGTGTCTGTCTGTTTGCCTGCCTTTCTGCCTACCTGTCTGTCTGTCTGTCTGTCTCTCTATGTCCTTAGGTGTACGCGGTTGACGGGGAAAATCCAAGCACTATAGCCTACCTTTTAACAGATAGATGTTTTCCCTCTAGACAAATGCTATTCTAGACAAGAACTGATCGTGCGGCAGCGAGAAAGCAGAGCAAGCACGTTGTTACCATGTTTGTTCTGGCAGCAATAACCAGCCAGGGTTTCCTCGGGATGGGTGCATGAGATGTTTGATTTGGCCCAGGGCTTGTCAAACATGGTTACGGTCCGGCTATACGTGGCCAGATCATTATTGCGTCTGGGAAGAATTTGCCTTGAAGGGAAGATGAAATAATAGGTTGTGGCGTGATACGGGGTCTTCTCGGTAGGTTTTCGATCCGTGTGTTTTCCCTTGGCCAAGAGTGGGTAGGATTTATCGTGCCTGACCTGGCCGTGAATGCAGAATTTCCTTTCGAATTCCCGTGCTCCAGTTGTCCCAGAGACTAAGCATACCAGTGATGGCACGCTATTGTACTTAATGTTATGCATGCAACAGTCTTCCGATGTGAAGCCACGAGTAGACAACCAGGTGAAAGACTTAATAATTATCGTTTGTGATAACAATGGATGGCTCTTATATTGCGTAAATCTTTTGGCAAAACAAAAACTGTATGTGCTAGCACATACCTTTCATGCACACACACACACACACACACACACACACACACACACACACACACACACACACACACGAACACACGCACGCACACACGCACGCACGCACGCAAGCACGCGCACGTGTGTGTGTGTGTGTGTGGAGAGAGAGAGAGAGGAGGAGAGAGAGAGAGAGAGAGGAGAGAGAGAGAGAGAGAGAGAGAGAGAGAGAGAGACGTACATATAATCTACGCTGGCAGGAACGGTGTACCTGGCTTTGTTAGCAATATCTATACGCCGCCGCCACCAAGGAAGGATAACTGTCAGTTCCACCACGGTGTCTTGCCAGTTCAGAGACGTGACCTTGCCTTGAGGTCACATGACGCACTTAAATAGGAACAATCTCAACATGTTTTCTCTTATAGTTCAGGAGCTGTGTGGGAGTCGGAGTGGCCGTCCTGAGCTGTCCGTCCTAACGAACCTTCTAGTTTCCGTGGACGTAAAGATTTATTGAACCGTGCTTCGGCATTGGTCACAACTTGTCCCTAATATGTCACCTGACATCTGAGGACATTAAGCATCACTTCACCATGTTTTCTCCATTAGGTAGGAAAGTTCCAGATAACACATTAATAATAATAATAATGATAATGGATATTTGTAAAGCGCCTACCCAGCAAATCAAAGGATTGTAGTTTAGGTTCAGTCAAAACCTAACAACTAGTCACAGAGAGAGAAGAGAGAGAGAGAGAGAGAGAGAGAGAGAGAGAGAGAGAGAGAGAGAGAGAGAGGACCCTGAGCGGTTGACGGGACGTTATAATCCAAGAACTAACTTAACCCATTCACGGCACAGCTTCCACAGCAAGCGCCCTTGAAACGGCACAGTTTCACAGCACAGCTTCCTTCAAGCGCCCTTGAAACGGCATAGCTTCACGGCACAGCTTCCTTCAAGCGCCCTTGAAAACGGCACAGCTTCACAGCACAGCTTCCTTCAAGCGCCCTTGAAACGATGGAAGCTGTTCCGCTGGTACGGGTTTTGATAGCGGAGGTTTCGTGGCTGTGACTTGAGAATTAAGCGTTGTTGCTAAACACCCCGGGCCTTAAGCGGTAAATCCTAGGCAGATTGCTTAGTGATTACCGCCCGAACCGGGCGTGCTGGAGGCAGAGTGGTGGGGACTGGGTTGGGCCTCAGACTTAGGTAGGAGGTATTGGCTTTCTTGCCTTGGCAGTGACTGATGTTGTCACTGCCCCACATGAATTGACGTTGTCACTGGCCCGGATGAAGGCAAGTTTTTTCGTTCGAGAGAAAAAAGG
>OY757550.1:19068757-19197698 GCA_963584105.1 Alviniconcha strummeri | reverse complement strand
GATCCTTTGTGATATAATTTGTGGCGTTTGTGCACGTGCGTATAATGCTTTACATTTCAAGAGAAGAGTCTATTCCAGCCAGTCTGTGGTTCCAACCCGACTACATGTCGGCCGTTCGTATCTAACACAATGTGTTATTGTGTTGCAGTGCGTTGATTTAGCGGAGATCAGAAAAAAATCTATTCCAGACGTGTTCCTTGAAGACGTTGTTCATGAATAGCTGTGTAGAAGATATTTTTGCATTCCCCAAGATGTATTTCATCAGTTGTAAAAAAAGAAAGAAAAAGTTGTGTCTTTTTGGTTTTGTTTGTTGTTTTCTTCCGGGGGTTGGGAGGTGGGGGGGTGCGGGGGGGGGGTGGAGGGGGGCTGCGGGGGGGGGGGTGTTTCTATCGCACGCACGCACGCACGCACGCACGCACGCACACACACACACACACACGCGCGCGCGCGCGCACGCACGCACGCACGCACAGACTGTTTTACGTCGTTTATCTGAACGTCTAATACTAGTAATAGTAATGCTGATTAGGGTCAATTCCGTACATTGCCTCCGCATCGTGCAGCCAGTGGTCATAGCAACAGCTCAGAACTCGGAAGGATCTGGGGGTTCAAGTCAAGTGTTGTGGTTGGCAGGGACCGACACCACAGTAACGCAGAAGCGGGGAAGGAGGATCTGTACCCAGGGTCGCACTGTCGACACCAGAACGGTTTTGCATTAGGAAGGGCAACAGTGTTGGCCATGTTGCACGTGCTATTAACTGTGAGGGGAAAAGTCACAGGACAGTATCCGCAGCTTTTTCGGCCGAGGGGAAAGGAGAACCGAAGCGGACTGGAACCTGCATCTGTCTGCTTATCAGCTTGACACCTTTGTACAGTTAGGCCAAACCGGCTCACCCTGTGGGTCTCCACGAACCCACCAGAAACACAACAACCAAAAACAAAACACATCAACCCATAACAAAACAGGGAAAAAAGAGGCACAGTTTTCACCCCATTTTCACACAGGCGGATGATGAAAATCGTCCCGATAGTAATCGTAATCCTCATTTTCATCATCCGCCTGACAGGAGAAAAACACCGACAGGAGAAAGAACAGAAGTATTTTTTGTCCGTTTATATGAGCGTGGGGCACAGGCGGAACACAAACACGTTCTAGGTCAGGGTCACATTATAAAAATGATAATGATAAAAAATATATGTAAAAAAACCGTAAGTGAAATGTGGTGTTGGGACCAAGTTGTGCTTACTCGTCACTCTGCTGGAAGGGTGCCTCCCGAAGGATCTCTAGGGATGAAAGCGAAGAGCGATGGGGAGATATCTTGAATGCGATCGCTAGGACTACAGTAGAAGGACCAGTTAACTTCAGCTTGCCCCAACGCTGCGGCCCACAAGGAGTGGGAAGGGAACAGAAATCCGTCCAGCGCCGGAGTTGGTCGTTTGATCATTGTGCTGACGGACCGTCCTTAATGAGTAGGTCACCGAGGGTCAGGACATCGAAAGCGAGGCTGCGGGGTGCAAAAGTGGCGAGAGTTTGCAGAGGTTTTTGTCGTCTGCGTCGTGGCCCACACTCCCGAGCCTCGCTTTCGGCCTGAGTTACCTGGTGACTTCGCCCCGTCAACGTCCTCTTGGGAATGGTCCAGAAGGATGGGATGGCGTTGTGTTGATGTCGGACTTGCTGGAACTGCATGTTGGTTGCGTGCCGTATGCTTGTGGGGGCTTCCGAGCGATATAATACTGATTGAGAAACTGCAACGGATTGAGAAGTTGCATGACACGTATACAAGATCATACGGAATGACTGTGCCTCGCCGGTACACAAGATCGCAAATTAATGGGACTGCTTCGCCTACGTAAATGGACTCGCAAATATCTACGCTCACACGCACGTACTCATACACACGGCATGCACGCACGCACGCAAATGCACACGCGCACGTGCACGCACGCACGCACACACACACATACACACACACACACACACACACACACACACACACACACACACACACACACACACACACACACACACACACACACGGTTTTTTTTCGTTTTTTCTTTTTCTGTTCGTTTTGTGTCCGGCTTCAACATTATGAAGACTGACACTTCTAGTGCATGCTGGGTTGTTGTTTCTATAATCCGCCGAACTCTGGCATGGACTATATACAGGATCTTTAACGTGCCTGTGTGATCTTTTTCCATGCGTATACACACGGGGGACCGCAGTTTATATTCTCATCCGAAGGACTTTTGTAGAGTCTGCACAGAATTTGACTGCGGAGAAATCTCAGGGCGGGCGCAAAGCCTAGCACTGAACGGTCACCCATCCATTTGGTGACCACGCTCCATCTTGCTCAACTCTGGCTTTCGAGAATGGGTGCTCTTGCTCTGCGCCACTGACTCTCCTCTTTCCAGATCGCCGAGTGTGAGGGAGGGGTGGTAGCGGGTCCTACAGACGATAAATGTATTGTCTAAATGGCCTCGTGCCGATGTGCACTCGTCTTATCGATCAGCAAGAAGGGCGAATTGTTCACC
The DNA here is from genome assembly GCA_963584105.1 of Alviniconcha strummeri. Classification (NCBI taxonomy): domain Eukaryota; kingdom Metazoa; phylum Mollusca; class Gastropoda; family Provannidae; genus Alviniconcha; species Alviniconcha strummeri. The sequence goes on along the minus strand of OY757550.1, from coordinate 19,195,165 downwards.
GAGATAATGAATGGGGCTGAACGTCCCCGCAAGTCGTACTGACACAGTGGGCAGACAGAAAAGTGTTCAGTCACGTTCTTGAGGTTGTTGTTGTTGATCGCTTTTGTATGGCGCAATTCTCCGCACTCGAGCAGACTCACTGCGCTCGCATGTGATTCCACATGTGTGAATAAATAGCTTTTTATAGCGCGTTTTTGAATATCCACCGAAGTGGTGTACTTACAGCGCTGGCATGGCTGGTGCCACATAAAACTGCTGCCATCTCGGCGCGTTCTGTGTACACCATACAGACATGCACCATGTCACTTCATGCAAATCACGTAAGTAAGATGCATGCGTATTCAGCTGTAACCTGCCACCTGCACTTTTGGCAGAATGACGGGGGTGGAACGAATATCGAAATAAGAGTCAGCACAGAAAGTTAACCCTGGAGAAGAAAATTATCCCGCCGCTCCTGCAGGGATTCGAACCCGCGACCACGAGTCCGGTGCGCTAACCACTGAGCTATCCCCGCTCCCCGGGGTATAACAGCGAGCTGTCACTATGCCTCACGGGGATTTGGTGTTGTTGTTTGTTTGTTTGTTTTTCTTTTCCGGCCGTCGACTTGGATTCTGAGAACGCCGGCATGCCGACGCAGTATCAGCTAGTTTTGGTCGTTTTCACACTGACCGATTATGACCCCCCCCCCCCCCCCGCCCCTACGCCCCATTATTATTTAAAAAAAAAAAAAAAAAAAGTAAACATGGTGCTTAACGTCCACAGAAACCATAAGGCTTATTAGGTGGGGGGAGAGGAGAAGGAGAGTATATACCTGTCGCTACACTGTCACCACCAGAAGGACTCCTGCATTAAGATGGGCAGCGATGAGAGCCATTTTAATGTGAGGGACAATAATAATAATAATGTACATTTATCATGCGCTCATCAACGCCTTGACCGCTCACATGATACATATTAACCTAAATATGACCCACTGTCATTAAGACTGTGTCCACAGACCACAACTTTTGAAGAGAAAGGAGAGCCGAAGCGGATTCGAACCGAGGTCCCTCTGCTTACCAACCGCAAGGCCAAACCGGCTCACGGTTTTCTGTTTTAAGCCTCGTTTCTTTTATAAGTTAACATCCCGTCAATCGCAAAGGGTCGTCTCAGGACGAACGACATAGGAGGCCTTCTATGAAATTATGTTATTGAAACGGCAATCAACAGATCAGTGGTAGAACCAAACGCATAAAAGGTTCTGAATAGCGCTAGGACAAAACACGCGATTTTCCAGGCTGATCCCCCTTTATCAGTTAGCTACAGGAAGACACTGACAACAATTAAACGGCGAAAAATGAGATGGAGAGTTAATCTACGGCAATGGTAGCGATACATCGTGAAGGAAGACCTGAGGAGAAGGATGATAATGGCATGACACGTATCTGTGGTAGATAGTTGCCATGGAAATGTGTGCGGGTGGTGCTCACACTTGGAGCTGCCGGGAGCTCGGGCTGGTGCCGGTGCCTGTCGGTCGGGACAGAGACGTATATTACAGGTATATAGTGAGTTATTTTTCACTTTCTCTGGTCAGGGTACTGGAGATTTCAAGGCCTTCTGCCTCGTGCCCGCCGCTGCGTGAAAAATGGAACGGCTTTCTGCTGCTGGTGCTGGCGGCGGATGAATAACTTAATTACCGTACGGCTATATAGTCTAGCTCTCTTCAACCGTTGGCCGTCACTGATCTGGTTTAAGTGTCTGTGCGGCCCGCGACTACTCACCCATGAACCAGGCAGGTCCATGCATTGACCGGAATATTTGTCGGTCTTTTAAAAGGAGCGTACCGACCCGTACCGCGTCATATTTTTAGATTTTATTTTGTTGCGAGGGTGCACAAGCCGAGTGAGAGAAAGACTATAGAGATGGGGTCATGACCGGTCTGAAATCATTGATGCCGGCAAGATTGGGAGGCGGGGGAGGGGGCATCAGCTGAGTGAGAGAAAGAGAGAGGGGGGTCTGGATCGGTCCGGAATTACTGATTCAGTGATGCCGGCAAGATGGGATGGGGGAGGGGGGGGGAGGGGGGTAGCTGAGGGAGATGGGGTGTGTGTGTGTGTGTGTGTGGGGGGGGGGGTCTGGAATCATTGATGCCTGCATTGCAATGGTCTGACAGGTTACACTGACAGTTAAGTTGGTACTGTTGTAAGAGTACGCCTGTGATGTGCGCAGTTTCTGTGGCACAGTGTGTAGACACTGGAGGTGACAAGCGGCTGTTAGAATAAGTAGTATGCTCATAGTCCGCAGTTCCACTGACAAGTAGTGTTACTATGAGTGTGTGTGATGTGTTCTGTATTTGCGGCGCAGTGACCATAGACACTGGAGGTGAGAAGCAATTGTTACAGTGACTGGTATTCCCGTAGTCCGCAGTTCCACTGACAAGTAGTGTTACTGTGATGTGTCTGTGATGTGTGCAGTATTTGCAACGCAGTGTCCATAGACACTGGAGGTGAGAAGCAATTGTTACAATGACTGGTATTCCGTAGTCCACAATTCCGTTGACAAGTAGTGTTACTGTGAGTGTGTCTGTGATGTGTGCAGTATCTGCGACGCAGTGTCCATAGACACTGGAGGTGACAAGCAGTTGTTACAATGATTGACAAGTAGTGTTACTGCGATGTGTCTGTGGTGTGTGCAGTATCTGCGACGCAGTGTCCATAGACACTGACGTGACGAGCAATTGTTACAATGATTGACAAGTAGTGTTACTGTGGTGTGTGCAGTATCTGCGACGCAGCGTGCGGCCAACGGAGGCGACGAGCAAGAAGATGAAGATGCAGTCGTGGTCGGGCGTGCTGACGATCGTGCTGGTGGAGGGCTGTGACCTCGTTCCCATGGACGACAACGGGCTCAGCGACCCCTACGTCAAGTTTCGACTCGGCAATGAAAAGTACCGAAGTAAAGTAGGTGTCTGGCGTAGGCTTTGTCTCTTTGTTCAGTTGCTTGCTTGGTGACCTAGCTGTCTTCTTTGGTTTAGTTGGATTTACGTTTCTGTTTGACGGCATATGTTTGTCTTCCATTGAGATATGCGCACCGTTAATCAGAAGTAATTTGACAAAGTAAGACTGGAAGTACGTCTTTTTTTCTGACATCTTATCTAAAGCATAATTATGATGACATATGATTGCACTTTCTGGTATCAGACAGTAATGGATACATGTGGTCGAACATGACCAGCAAAACCCAACTTGTGTAGGACACTTTGATCTGGCCTAAACTAAACTTAAGGAAAGCAAATACAAAACTTTTAATCTTGCTAGATCTCATTTGTTTAAGACTTCTCCAGATTTTAGAACAAAGTTATTAGTTTATATTATGAGTTCTCATTTTTATAATTACTGTAATTACAAGAACAGTTAAATGTACTGTCCATCAAAACAGAAAGAGGGAGTTATTCGTTAGAAGGGTTTGAAGAATGTAACATCAAGGCTGACCACCAGTATTCAGAAAAGTATTCAAAATGCACAATAGGCTTAAAAACTGAATGCATTCTAATGAGACAAAACAAAAACAGTTTGAATTTGTTTCTGTGCAAATCTTGCCTTTGTCAACCAGCCAACAAAATGAGTATGTCACATTTTCTTTGCTTCTGCTGTTGTTTCTATAACTATTTCCAAAATCTGACATGCGAGTGTGTGTGTGTGTGTGTGTGTGTGTGTGTGTGTGTGTGTGTGTGTGTGTGTGTGTGTGTGTGAGTTTGTGTGTGTGTGTGTGTGTGTGTGCATCGGTGTGTGTGTGTGTGTGCGTGCGTGCGTGCGTGCGTGCGTGCGTGCATGCGTGTGTGTGTGTGTTGTTAGCGTTATTGTAAAGCACCCTGTGCTCCCTCCTTGTGCAGTAGATGGGCACACTAGAAAGACTCTTTATTATTATTTCAGTACCAAAAAAGACGCTGTCCCCTCGCTGGCTGGAACAGTTTGACCTGCGGCTATACAACGACCAGTCCTCACAGCTGGAGATCTCCGTCTTCGACTATGACGTGACTGGCAAGGATGACTTCATGGGCAGGTCAGCACGTGTTTGTGTCATACACTAGGCAGACATTTCAGGGGTTTTTGTGTCTGTGTTGTTGTTGTTGTTGTTGTTGTTGTTGTTGTTGTTGTTGTTGTTTTCTTTTCTTTTTTGTTTTCTTTTTCAGTGATGCTATTTTACCATGACAATGTTTGGTGAGTTTTTTCCATCAGAAAGCCAGCTATGAGAGTACCATTGATGACCCAATCTGCTGTAGCAAAATTACCTCAGGATACAAGGTCATGGATGATAGATTACTTCACAGAGATATCTATTAAATGAAGAGCTGTGCACTTATTCAAGGTTCCAGGGTGGTGTGTGCATATATATATAATCTTATGAGCTTGGAGTTGGAGACATTTTTTTGCAACCATTGCAGGAAGCATTTCATGAAATGTTTGTTGGATGCTTAGGGGTTCTTTTTGTTTGCGTCTTTTTCACAGCCCTGTCTGCCCATATTCTTTGTAGGTGGGGTGTGTGTGTGTGTGTGTGTGTGTGTGTGTGTGTGTGTGTGTTTTGTGTGTGTGTGTGTGTGTGTGTGTGTGTGTGTGTGTACTAGTCTTATTATAAAGTCAAACCACTGGGAGATGCTAGCGATAAACACTAAACAAATCTTCATTATTGTTATTGTTCATCTCTGTGAACAAAACTGCATGTGACTTGCTCATTTTCTACACCAGATTGTGTTGCATTGAAATTCACCAGAGGGCTTCTTTACAGATGATACAGGACAGTTGACACAGACCTGATTCACCTGTGGGACCTTGGCCACTGAACACAGAGTTGCTTACAAACTCCAACCACTGCCATAGTTGATTACGCCATAGCTAGGTCTTGAAAAACTCAGCTTTTTTTGTTTTGTTTTTTGTTTTGTTTTTTTGTTGATGATGTTGAAATGGCAGTAGATTTGTAACAGACAACTCAAATTATATAAGATGTTTCTTTTATAACTGACTGCATATGCTTACGCCAGCACAAATAAAACCAAAATCATTTGAAGTGAAATAGATCTCTTCTTTTTTTTATAACTGGAGTGGATGTGTCTCATGTTTATTTGGGTCCTCTGGTGCTAGGCTGCTTCCACAGTCTTATTGGTACCCAAACCTTTTGGAGGGCGCTGACCGCGTCGGTGGACAGCTGCGCGGAGATAAAGAGTGCCCCCCTTCAGTGGTGTAACCAGTTCTGGCAGAGTTTGGAAGAAGGTGCTGGAAAGCGATGCTCAGAGTGTGGGTCGCTTGCTAGCCTGCTGATACTAGCCTCCTGTCCCACAGGGCCACCATTGACGTGTCAAGCCTGGAGCCGGAGTTGACGCATCACTTGGACGTGGAACTGGAGGATGGGGCGGGGCTGTTGAAGTTGTTGTTGACCATCAGCGGTACCTGCACCACTGACGCACAGTCCGACCTCTGCAACTACACCCCGGACTCCCGACAGCAGGACGAGCTCAGGCGAAAATATGTACGGACATGACTGGGAGTGATTTATACCACTGGTCCATTTTTCCTGACACTGCATGCGGAAAATGAGAGCGCATCAAAATTTGCAATAGTTCAGGCATTTAGAAAAGAACTTTTTTCAGGACTTCCCCAGTGAAACAGGACTGAAAAAGGAAAAATAGATTTGACGTTTAGAAGCTAGCTGTTACAAACTTGACAAGACCATATGACTCAGTGGGTAGCTTAATTGCTGCACTGCTGATTCAGTCAAGCCAGTCAGTCAATTAGCTAGCCAGCTAGGGTGGGTTTGACTCCTGGGAGAAACAGAGTGATGGGGCTTTTTCAGCAGCTTCTGAGTCAACACCCATTTAGACACATCAGTGCCAGTCTAACACTGTGCACGGTCACACCAAAGGCTGTGATACACCTTTGATCAACACCCATTTAGACACATCAGTGCCAGTCTAACACTGTGCACGGTCACACTAAAGGCTGTGATACACCTTTGATCATGGTCACATGACTACAGGATGTAGGATCAGTTGCCATGGAAAACCACAGACGGTGACATTAATGTCAAGCGACTGATCTTGTGATGTAGGTTTCATGCTTGCTTTGTTCACAAATGGGAATAATAATGACTGTAATAATCACAGTCTGTTGTTTCTCATAGAAACTGATTGTTCACCATGTTATTGTCACATGACTGATCAAACGTGGATCAAAGCCTTCAGGTTATACATGGTAATAATAATAAACACCCAGGCATGCACACACACACACACACACACACACACACACACACACACACACACACACACACACACACACACACACACCACACACACACACACACACCACACACACCACACACACACACACACACACACACACACACACACACACACACACACACACACACACACACCACACACACACCACACACACACACACACACACACACACACACACACACACACACACACACACACACACACACACACACACACACACACACACCACACACACACACACCACACACACACACACACACACACACACACACACACACACACACACACACACCACACACACACCACACACACCACACACACACACACACACGATTATATGCATGCATGCATTTGTCTCCCCCCCCCCCCAACCCCCCAACACACACACACACACACACACACACACACACACACACACACACACACACACACACACACACACACACACTCACACACACACACACACACACACACACACACACACACACACACACACACACACATGATTATATGCATGCATGCATTTGTCCCCCCCCCCCCCAACCCCCCAACACACACACACACACACACACACACACACACACACACACACACACACACACACACACACACACACACACACACTACATATACATGTGTTACTGGTGATGGGTTGGTAGAAAAGAGAAGAAATATCACATATTAAAGATCAATGACATATCTTTTGATGGGAGCCACTGATACTGGAAATTCATAGGCTTATGATTATAAGAGCAGAATAATCAGCACCACAACTGAAACTGCTCCCAGTACAAAAACCAAATCAAACCAGCTTCTGTTTCCTGCTGGTAGTCTCAGAATAATTTCAGTAAAAAAAAAATGTGCTTCCATTTTGTTTTTACCTGCTCTTGAAAGTATTATGATTATAAGAATAAGTAAATATCAGGGTGTCTAAATTAGCTCTGACATTTGTTATTTTCACTTTGGCTTGCATGTGTTTGCATTCAGTATTGGTTGCTGTGATGAAACTGAGACAAATAGCAATGTGTCCGTGTTAAGGTTTGAATTCTGAACTGTTTTTATACCAAGTGATGTGCAACAATGTGTTTTTTTTCAGAGTCTTCTTAAACTGTCCAGTCTGTCTGATGTGGGCCATCTCCAAGTCAAAGGTAGACAGTAGAGACTGCAAGTGTCTTTGTTGATCTGTCTGTTGCTGTCTGCTGTTTCATTGTCTGTTGCTATCTGCTCTTTCATTGTCTGTTATCTACTGTTTCATTGTCTGTTCCTATCTTTGTTTCATTGTCTCTTGCTATCTACTGTTTCATTGTATCTTCTTCTTAATATTAGAACTCTGATCATAAGTGTTGTTAATGTTGCAGACCATAAATACTGAAAAAAAAAGAACTATTTCTTTTTGTTACCTCCTTTTCGAAGTTGTTGGTGATTATTGATGTAATGTAAAGAGTATTTATAAAGCATTTACACCTAATGTGAGCCTGAAGTGCACGATGATAATATTTGATGACATTTCCCTTTGAGCATTCTTTTTCTCTCAATGAAACAAAGCCTAACCTGAAATAGTTGTGCTTCATCAGTATGTTAAGCCATGTTGATTTGTACATCACTGTATGGCTCAACTTTATATTGTGCAAAGTGTTGCACACACACACACACACAAAAAAAAGAAATATCTGAAACAATTGTAAGTGTGGCATGTGAGCATGCAAGCTGTGCTGTACAAGTCCTGTTCTATGTTTCAGGTGGTCATTTTCCTGTCTATTTCAATGCTTTTGGAATTCTTTTTAAAAAGGGACAGTTCTGTGAAGTTAGAAAAAAAATCAGAAACAAGGATAACTGTTGACATTCTAAAACAAGAGCCAAAGATAAAACGTTGAAAGGAATGCTAATTTAATATGACTATACAAAACAGTTTGTTTTGTTATGGTCATTTTAAATCAGGGTTCCTTTTAACCTTTTTCAGTTTGTATGCATTTGAGACTCTTCTGTGACTTCAGCTCAGAAGCTCACCCAGTAAACGTGGATGAGAGATTTGTGTGGCCACCATTTTCCTGCAGTGTTATGAGAATAAATAATCATGAATAATATTGAATATATAATTGTGCCCTCAAAGGAGCTCTTAGTGCTTTGCAAGGGAGATACATTGTGCAGCATGTCAGTCATCAAAATGTATAGGAATCTAATGTAATACATATGAACACTTTTACATTTAAGTAAAATGCATTCTGCCTTGAAGCATATCAACTTTTTGAAGATTGTTCTGAAGTGTTGTGAAGACCAGTTTAATATTGTGCAGTTTTCAAGGCAAATGGACTGAAGCCAGCATATCGACTTTTAAAAGCTTGTTCTTAAGTGGTATGAAGACCAATTTGATGTTGTGCAGTTTTCAAGGCAAATGGACTGAAGCCAGCATATCGACTTTTTAAAGCTTGTTCTTAAGTGGTATGAAGACCAGTTTGATGTTGTGCAGTTTTCAAGGCAAATGGACTGAAGTCAGCTGACCTGGGAGGTCAGAGTGACCCTTTCTGTGTCCTGGAGCTGGTCAACGCTCGACTGCAGACACACACGGAATACAAAACGCTCAACCCTGAGTGGAACAAAGTCTTCATTTTGTAAGTGCAGTTCGTTTGCCTTTATGTCATGCGTGCACATCAACTGGCTGTTGTAGCAACATGGTAATAGTTAGTTCTTGGATTTTAATGTCCTGTCAGCCACATAGGTTCACCTAAGCACAAATTATGTGTTGTTGTTTTTTACACCAATTTAAAACACAAGGTACTAAATCACAATTGTGTGTAATTCACTGTTGCGATGTCAAAAACTAACCATCTATCTAACCATCAATGCACAACTGCATGTCTTTTGGTCCTGTTTATGTTCCATAGGCACTTACCATGGGAACCTGCTTAAATTGCCTATGACTGTGAGCAAGATGGCCTGTTTTATTCTCCAGGCCTAAGCAGGAAGCTGCATCAGCCAAAACTAATGCAGTTAAACAGTAGGGAGAGGATCTGGGGGGGAAAATGGAAGTGAATGGACCAGTAAGGTAGAAATTAGGACAAAGAAGAAATTCCTGGCAGTGGGCAAAGCATGCATGGCTGTATTCTGGCCTGCTCCAGGCTTTAAAGGGAAGACATTTGTCCACTCTGGGTGGGACCTTAATTTCTGCACCTGTAGTACCCCACTGTGGGATTATACAATGATAATGATTAAGAAGATTTATACAGCACAGAGTAAATTTATCTTCTGCAGTAAATCAGCAGATGAGAATACATAATGACAACACTAGCACACAGATGCACAGGCACCAGGCACACAGTGGTATGGTATGGGGGGGGGGGGGGGGTAAAGTAGTGTAGTGTTGTAGTGAAAATCCCTATTTGACTATTTCAAGACCTGTTTTGTGGACACCTCTTTATACATGCGCACCTTGTAAACCAACCTCTGAGCATGGATCACCTGGCTTTTGAAAGTAGTTTCTGGATTTTTGGACTGGTCTTTCCTGGTGATTTCACTGTAGGGAAAATTAACTGAAAATGGAGCAGTCTTATGCAATTACTTGTGTGTGTGTGTGTCCTTGTGCATGGGGTGACTGCTTTTAGCATGTAACACTGAATGGTCTAGCTGTGATTCCAGTGAATAAGATATAGATGCATCAACCATGGATGGAACACTTAGTGTGTACCAGGCTGCAGTAATTGCTTTCTGACTGAGAGCACACTAACTCATTGTGTCTTTCTCCTCTTTTATCTCTGTCTTTTCCATTTCTTCCTTTCCGCTGACAGCACACTAACTCACTGTGTCTTCATTCTCTTTTATCTTCTTTTCCTTTCCGTGAATAGCACACACAAACTCACTGTGTCTTCATTCTCTTTCATCTACTTTTCCTAATTCCCATTGAAAATGCAAACCTACTGTGTCTTCATTCACTTTGATCTCCTTTTTTTACCATTGCTAGTGCACTAACTCACTGTGTCTGTATTCTCTTTTATCTTCTTTTCCTTTCCATTGCTAACACATAACTCACTCTGTCTTCTTCTTTTTTTCTTCTTTTTTTTCTTCTCCTTTTTCTTTCCTTTGATAGCACACTAACTCACTCTGTCTTCATTCTCTTTTATCTCCTTTTCCTTTCCACCAATAACACTTACTCATTGTGTCTTCATTCTCTCTTACCCCTTTTCCTTTCTAGTACATTAACTCACTGTGTCTTTGTTCTCTTTTATTTCCTTGTCCATCCCATGGATAGAACACTAACTCACTGTGTCTTCCTCCTCTTTAATCTCCTTTTCTACTTCAGCGTTTTCCCAGTGACAGCACAAACTCAGTGTATCTGGGTTCCTCCTCTTTGATATCCTTTTCCACTCCAGCATTCCAATTAATAGCACACTGACTCCTGGTCTTCCTTCCTTTCTTCTTTGATCTTGATTCCCACTGAATCCCACTCACTCACTTCTGACTTCCTCCACGTTTCCATTGCAGGTGAACAGCTGTTCCCCCAAACATTCTCTTTTTTCTTCTTTTCCTTCTGCCCCTCGTAGTGCTTTGACTTTGTTGATGTCCGTTTTTAATGCTTGTTGGCTTATAATACTGTGGTTTCAGTAAGGTTCGTGATATCCACTCAGTTTTGGAGGTGACAGTGTTTGATGAGGACCGGGACAAAAAAGTGGAGTTCCTCGGCAAGGTGGCCATACCTCTTCTCAGGGTACGTGATTTAGTCTCTTTAAGGATGATGGGGTGGGGGGGGGGGGGGGGGGGGTCAGGGAGGGGGGACAGTAGCACCTCAGTGGTTCCACTTTCTTGGCAGGGTCATCTGCCATTCTGAAGATGAATGTTCTGTACAGGGAAGGTGTTTTTTGTTGTTGTTGTTTTTTAGGTGTATAAGAGATTCACAGTCTAAGTGCATGCAATAATGTGCAAATACCACAATGCAATAACATGCAAATGTCACAGTGCATTAACGTGCAAATGCCACAATGCATTAACGTGCAAATGCCACAATGCATTAACGTCCAAATGCCACCAGAATTATTCGAATAGAATATGTACCATTATTAATTACGGAAGTGCACTGTAAAATAGACAATATTGCACCCTATGATGGTCATATAACACTTCTTGCTGGCTGTAAAACGGCTGTGTGCAACAACTGTTGCAGATCCGGAGTGGTGAGCGGCGATGGTACGCTCTGAAGGACAAGAAGCTGATACATCGCACCAAGGGAGCCATCCTCCTGGAGATGGACCTCGTCTTTAACCATGTACGTATGCCTGCGCTGTGTAGGGACCTCATCTTTAACCATGCACGTGTGCCTTGGCTGTGTAGCCTATGTACATACACCCACACACCCACACTGCCATGAGTGAATGGGACCTCATCTTTAACCATGCATGTATGCCTTGGCTGTGTAGCCTATGTACATACACCCAAACACCCACACTGCCATGAGTGAATGGGACCTCATCTTTAACCATGTATATACACCCACACTGCGTAGGGACCTCATCTTTAACCATGTACGTACACCTGTATTGTGTAGGGACCTTGTCTTTAACCATGTACGTACACCTGCACTGTGTAGGTACCTCATCTTTAACCATGTACGTATGCCTGCACTGTGTACCCATCAGTGAATGGGAACTGGTCTTTAATCATGTATGTACACCTACACTGTGTAGCCAGGAGTAAATGGGACCTTGTCTTTAACCATGTACGTATGCCTGCACTGTGTAGCCTATGTACATACACCCACGCTGCCATGGGTGAGTTGGACTTGGTCTTTAACCGTGTACTTACACCTGTACTGTGTGGGAACCTGGTCTTTAACCATGTACTTACACCCACATTGTATAGCCATGAGTGAGTAGGACCTGGTCTTTAACCATGTACTTACACCCACATTGTATAGCCATGAGTGAGTAGGACCTGGTCTTTAACCATGTACTTACACCCACACTGTGTAGCCATGAGTGAATAGGATCTGGTCTTTAACCATGTACTTACACCCATACTGTGTAGGGACCTGGTCTTTAACCATGTACTTACACCCACACTGTGTAGGGACCTGGTTTTTAACCATGTACTTACACCCACGCTGTGTAGGGACCTGGTCTTTAACCATGTACATACGCCCACACTGTGTAGCCATGAATGAATGGATGAACTTAATGTCACATGGGTTTTACAGGAGTCACAAAAAGGGAGAGAAGCCATGCTTTGCCTAGGTTGTGAGCTAAAAAGGGCACATGTATGGATATATATATACACTGCACACTTGAGTTGTTCTGGCCTTACCGATCACTGAGTGTGCCTTGTCAGCTAATTCCATCCTTCTTCTAATTTTTGTATTGCTGGTGAGCGTGCAACCTTGACAGTGCATGCAGGTTTTTGTTTGTTTTCAGTTTAGTTTTTATGAAATATTCTGGGATTTTAACCTTCTTTCAACAACATGGCACCACCTCAGAAGAAAAACGTTAAATGGGAACTAAAACAGAGAAGCTGCAATGTGCCCCATGGCTAGGAATGGCATAGAAAATAGTCCTGTGTATTTCAAGATCCAAACACATAAAAGTTAAAAAGAACACATATTTGATGTAACAAAACACAACGTGATTTTTCAGGGTAGGCCCCTTTTTTCAAGCAACAAAGCAACACCTAAACAACAGTTAAAGGGTGAAAAAGGAAAAGTGGGCTCCTTATCTGCTTTTGGTGATGGTGTTTTGGTGCCCAGTGTTTGCGCAGTCTACTCAGACTCATAAAGATGTGCGGTCACCGCCTGTTATCCGCCTAACTGTTTGTTTCAGGTCAAGGCGGCAGTGCGCACAATCAACCCAGCAGAGGAGAAGTTCATGCAGATAGAGCCCAAGTTCAAGATCCACCTGCTGAAGCGCAACATCGACCGGGTGTCGCAGCTCATCTCCACCTTTGTGGAGGGGGGCAAGTTTCTCCAGAGCTGCTTCAGCTGGGAGTCCACTCCACGCAGTGCTACTGCCTTCATTGTGAGTTTAAAACATGCGGCAGATTAAGAGGCACAATGCAATCTGCTGGATTACTGCCTACCACCTTTATTGTGAGTTTAAAACATGTGGCAGATTAAGAGGCACAATGCAATCTGCTGGATTACTGCCTACCACCTTCATTGTGAGTTTAAAACATGTGGCAGATTAAGAGGCACAATGCAATCTGCTGGATTACTGCCTACCACCTTCATTGTGAGTTTAAAACATGTGGCAGATTAAGAGGCACAATGCAGTCTGCTGGATTACTGCCTACCACCTTTATTGTGAGTTTAATCACATGAAAGATTAAGAGGCACACTTTAATCCGCTGGATTACCACCTACGGCCATTATTGTGAGTTCAAAACACACAGAAGGTTAAAAAGAGCACTGATTCTAAGCTGCTGGTTTTAATTAATTAAATTTAATCTACAACTAACTTGTTAAATAACTGCCAGCTAAGTTGACAGACTTTTTCAATTTCATTGTTTGTGAATGTATTATTTGTGTCACTTGAAAAAGGTGCTTGCACTAAACATGTGCATGGTTATATAGTCTAATTAAAATCAATTTGTTTTTTTTTTTTTACTTTGGTGTATTTTGATCTTGTTTTAGAAGGCCTTCAAAATCTTTATTACATTTAAAATATTTTTAAAAGATATTCCCCAACAAAATGGGTGTGTTTTTGACCCAATATTAGTGGTTTGGGAATGTTTATGGTTACCAGGATGGGGGCTTGGATGATTACTGACAAGTATGATACACTGGCATCTTCTCTGGGGGCATCCCACAGTTGGGTACTGTAGGTGCAGACTGACACTAAAGTTCCCTGTGTTGAGAACCCAGGGCTGACAAATGTTTTGCCTTAATCTCCTGGAGCAGGTCGGAATATAGCCATGCATCTTTCACCCACTGCCAGGAATTCCTTCCTTGTCCAAAATTCAGTTTACCTTCACTTTTTCCAAACACTCTCCCTACTTTTCAACTGGACTGGTTTTGACTGATGCAGTTTCCCATGTATACGTACAGAATAAAACAGATCCTCCTGCTTGTTGCCACAAGCAATTCAAGCAGGTTCCCGCTTTGAGCGGCAGTGTTTGTATAAATTGGCACCAAAACATGTGTAACTGTGCATCATGACATTCAGTTAGACATGTTTGTGATTTGATCACTTTTGTCTGATTTTGTCCTGACTACATCAAAGGCAGTCTGTCTCAGTTGTAGATACAAAATTTTACATATTGGGATGTACAAATTGTTGACATTTTTGGCTTGGTTGTTTGCTATTGATTGTGTTGTGTGTAGAACATTCAAGATTCAAGATTACTTTATTATCTCATCAGAGAAATTAAAATGTGGCTGAACATTAACCACATCACACTACACAATAACACATATATTTTAAAACTCAAAGAACAGTTATTGAATTAAGCCAGCTGTCTGCTTGTGTTTTGTTGACTTGCTTTTTGACCTGGTGCGCAGTAACTGTGCATGTGTAATTCAACCTGAAGTGACCCTGCGCGGTCACTGGGGCATTAAAACTCCAAGAACTGTTTCTGGGGCCAACGTAACCTTCATAAACCCTTGCCTATTTGCACCACTGAAACTGGGTTTAAGTGCTGGGTTTTTGGAAAACTTGTGGAACCTACTAGAATTTACAGTTGGGTTGCCATGGTAAAGGTGTAACTTGTTCAGTTGTTATGATAGTTGTGATGTCAAATATGGTGTTGCAATGTGTCAGGAGTGTATATTATGTGGCTGTGTGTGTGGTTTTGTTGCTCTGCGTGAAGGTCTCTAATGAAGGTGCGGTGTGGCTGTGACAGGTGTATTGTGTAGGGTGCATCACTGTCTGTGTTGTTGCCAGGTGTTGTTCCTTGTGATTGGGAGGTCATAATGTGATGGATTTAGTGCATGTCAGGTGTGTGTGTGTGTGTGTGTGTGTGTGTGTGTGTGTGTGTGTGTGTGTGTGTGTGTGTGTGTGTGTGTGCATGCATGCGCATGTGCATGCCTGCATGTGTGTGTGTGTGTGTGTGTGTGCGTGTTAGGAAATGTATCAACTGATAAAGTTGATCAAGTGTTCCTGGTGATCATCAGGCATTGGTATGCCAGGTGTAGGTAGTATCAGCTGCATGTTGCTATGGGTCAGGTGTTCCTGCAGATGATGTGGTGTTAATGCTATGTTGTCAGGTGTGTGTGTAAGTGTGTGTGCGTGCGTGCGTGTGTGTGTGTGTGTGTGTGTTTGTTGCTATACATCAGGTGTTGCTTCAGATGATGTGGCATTAATGCTATATCGTTATATGTGTGTGTGTGTGTGTGTGTGTGTGTGTGTGTGTGTGTGTGTGTGTGTGTGTGTGTGTATGTGTGTGTGTGTGTGTGTGTATGTGCGTGTGTGTTCATGTGTATGTGTGTGTGTTGCTATACATCAGGTGTTCCTGGTGATGGTGTGGAACTTTGAGCTGTACATGCTGCCCATCACGCTGCTGCTGATCTTCCTCAAGAACCTGATCATTGCTCAGATCGTTGGGGCCTTCAAACGGGAACCTGTGGAAGACGTGAGTGAATCTGCTCTGTCCACTTTAACGTGAAGCTCCAGTGCAGGGCTCCACAGGTTTTGTTGTTGTTTTTCTTCACTTTTCATTGTTCATTAGGAGTTTTTCTCATGGAAAGTCCAGATGACCTTCCCCCAGGAAAGCCGGCAGCCTCAGAGTCATGGTACTCGCCCTGTTTCTTTGTCCTGATCTGGCTGGAATTTCTGCACAAGTCTGCTAGAGGGGCATTCTTGAGATGTGGGACCTTTGCCGTGTGCATACCTGGCATATATGACATTCATTGTTCAACCAGTCAACAGACACCAAGACTGCTACCTGTAAAAATTTAAGGAGGGGTATGGATACTGATCAAACTGGAATGAGAACTGTTTGAACTACTTAACCCCACTGTCTCTAAGTTTGATATTAAATATAACTTGTAAATAATAACTGGATACTGAGCCTGTCACGTCTGAGCCTAGCTTTTGCTGTAACTGTTGATGAAACCTCTTTCCAAATGCAGTTCACACACCCTTGTGTTTGCATTCCACACAGGCATATATATGTGAATCAATGTATGCATTATGTTCGTAACTGAATGCTCAACATCACATTTTATAGTATTAGATTTTTTTGTTTGACGTTTGTTTAATAAGAATATAATTTGTTCTTTTGATGTTCTTACGGATCCTTGTTCAGTCAGATAAATGCTGTCTTAGATACTTTTCATGCTTCTGGTACTCAGTTCTGCTGTGTGCAGTTTCCTTCAGGGAGCAAATGCACAGGTATTTGATGTTAAAATGGCAGTTTTTTTGTTTTGTTTTGCTGTTGGTTAAGTTCTGCTCAAAACAGCATTATATTCTAGAGATTTGTGCTGTATAACATATGGCACAGGGCATACATTCTTCATGGTACACACGTTGTAATGTTGTTTTCCCCTGCGTAAACATATGTTTTTCCCTCTGCACCAGGACTACTTTGACGAGGAGGAGGAAGATGAGGATGAAGAGAAAGAAAAGGTAACTAACAATAAAACAACCACAGTCCTGTCAAGCCTGCACGTTGTACTTGCAGTGTCCACTAAAGAAAGCTGTGTAGTCCAGCGTTGTTGTCCAGCTTGCGTTGATGTTGTTGCTGATTCAGTAAAAACCAACCCCTAGGGATATGGAGCACAGCATCGTTAGGGAAAAAGTGGCACAAAGTTCCTCCCCATTCCCAGTGATTCATATCTTTGTTTTGAGTCACATGTGTGTTGTGTTTCTGGTGGCACATACTGTCACCCTGGTAGACTTACTGAAGTCAATAAAAGCAAAGTAATAAACATGCTGGCCCAGCTTTACAGCTTCAGCTTGCTGCAGCAAATTATGCCTGCACTGCATGGTAGTTTAAATAAAACTGATCAGGAGAAAAGGAAACTGGAAAAAGAGTGCAGCGCTTTGCTGTGCTGTCGGCGAGTGAGAGCCTTTTTGGCAGTAGGTAAAGGTGCACTGCTGTACTGACAGAAGCCCCAGCATGCTGTACTGACAGAAGCCCCAGCATGCTGTACTGACAGAAGGCCCAGCATGCTGTACTGACAGAAGGCCCAGCACCAGGCAAACCTGCCTCTTGGCTTTTTGCTGATGGTGTTCTGTGTGTGGCCACTGCACAATGTTGCACATGATATTGCCACAGCCTTTTGCTGATGCGTTCTGTGTGTGGCCACTGCACAATGTTGCACATGATATTGCCACAGCCTTTTGCTGATGGCGTTCTGTGTGTGGCCACTGCACAATGTTGCACATGATATTGCCACAGCCTTTTGCTGATGGCGTTCTGTGTGTGGCCACTGCACAATGTTGCACATGATATTGCCACAGCCTTTTGCTGATGGCGTTCTGTGTGTGGCCACTGCACAATGTTGCACATGATATTGCCACAGCCTTTTGCTGATGGCGTTCTGTGTGTGGCCACTGCACAATGTTGCACATGATATTGCCACAGCCTTTTGCTGATGGCGTTCTACATGTGGCCATTGCACATTTTCACAAATGAAAGGGCCACAGTTGTTTGCTGATAGCATTCTTGTGTGTGTGGCCATTGCACATGATGAGCCCACAGTTGTTTGGTGACAGTATTATGTGCGTAGCCATTGCACATTGTTACACCTGAAATGGCCACAGTTGTTTACTGAGGGCATTCTGTGTGTGGCCATTGCACAATGTTACACAGGAAAAAGGGCCACAGCTGTTTACTGATGACATTCTGCATGTGGCCATAGCACAAAGTTACACAGGAAAAAGAACCACAGTTGTTTGCTGATGGCATTCTGCATGTGGCCAATGCAGTGTTACACAGGAAAAAGGGCCACCACAGTTATTTGCTGATGGCAGCTAGGTTACACATGATAAAGCCAAAGCTGTTTGCTCCCAATGTAAAACGGTGCACTAATATGATGTTGATGATGGCATTCTGCGTGTGGTTTAATTAGCCCTGATATAACCCTGTGTGGTTAACTGGGCTTGGGAGTGGCCACTGCATGATATTACACATGATAGGGCCACAGCTGTTTGCTCCCAGTGTAGAACAGTACACAAATGTAAGGCATACTGAATAATATTTTTTTCTGATAATCTGTGTGCATCAGGCAAAATATATTGCTAATCCTTTGAAGGTGGTTGCATGTATATGTTGCTTTTTAAGTGGACAGTGGTGTTGGTTTGTTTTTGTTTGTGTGTGTGTGTGTGTGTGTGTGTGTGTGTGTGTGTGTGTGTGTGTGTGTGTGTGTGTGTGTGTGTGTTTGTGTGTGTGGTGTGGTTTTATTTAATTTATTTTTTTATAGTGTTTCTGTGGTGTACGTGTATATCAGTTGCAATTTTTGTCTGTCTGTTTAGAATGCCAAAGCAAAGGTAATGACTGCTTTCTGGACTAGACTTGTTTTCTTTGCGTACAGCGTTTGCAGTGAATCTTTGGGTCTAGCTCAGTGGGTGTGCACCCTTTTTAGCTGACTTGCTGTCCACAAACTTCCTCTGTCCTTCAACAATAGCCATCTTACGCAGCCTTTGGGTCTGTTTGCCGTGTGTCTTCATTCTGCAGCGTGCCTGACTTTACTGCTGGTCATCTTCATTACACTCTTCTTCTAATTTTAGCTCCTAGACACATCTAGCATCTAATTTCTTGTCTTTTGAAAAGAAAAAAACTAAACAAAAAACTTGCTGAACATTCATTGTACACTTCAGATTTTTTTATTTTATTTTTATTATTTTTTCCATTGACATACAAAAATTTCAGAGGAGAAAAGAGAGAGAGAAGAAAAGAAGGAAAACGTACTAAAATTTTTTTATTAAGAAAGTACACTTTTATTTCATATTTGTTAAAACACAAGCTTTTTTTTTTCTTTCTTTTTCTTCCGTCTCACACACTGAAGCATAATAAGAAAAAACATGAATGATTTTCATGAGCTTTTTTTTCTTTTTTCCTTTTTCTTGCAGCTGACAATGACTTCTGAAGTAAAAGTCTTTACAGAAATGTTGAATTAACTACTAACTGTTTTATTTTTATTTTCCATTAAAATTTTAGAAATGACTAAATCTCATCTCATTTTGGGTTCTTTTCCCAGTTTATGGCTATTTTCAGCGTGCTCAAAGTAGTAAGGGGAGAGTGTTTATGTTACATTTGTTTGGTTTGAGTCACATTTTATTTTTTGGACATTTACTAGCTGTTCTGTTCTTATTTGTTTGTTTTATTTGTTTTCAAGTTGGACAGTAATTTTATTGTTTGTTGTTGAGAATTAAATCATTGCTCTCTGAAAGGAGATATTGGGAATTTATAAACAAGTTTCATACGTTATAAACAATCCAATCAAGAGAGAGAGAAGTTAGTGGGGCCCAGTTTGTTGTCAGTCAAATGAAATGAAAAAATGTAGCACTACATATATTGTACTTTTCTGTATATAATAATAATAGCAGTCATTTCTGTTGCCCAATATCTGACTGACTAAGGTGGACACACAGTGCTGTGCAAGAGCAATGAAAATGTATGCACA
This sequence comes from Alviniconcha strummeri, assembly GCA_963584105.1. NCBI lineage: Eukaryota > Metazoa > Mollusca > Gastropoda > Provannidae > Alviniconcha > Alviniconcha strummeri. The sequence continues at coordinate 19,175,351 of OY757550.1, read as the reverse complement.
GAACCTCAAAAATTATAAACATATTGTATTCCTCATTCACCACACCCTCACATACACACACATGCATACATCCATACATGCATGCATACACACACACTCATACACAGAGGTGCGCAAAGGGAATGTGACATGGAGTGAGAGGGGCGGAGGGTGGTGCAAAAGAAAGAAGATAGAATTTCAAATTACTTGTGGTATTGTTTGTAGAGGTGAGTTTTTGTGATGGATGTCAGAGAGGAAAGAGAACTCCATTGCTTTGGAGCACAGTAAGAGAATTAGCATTGACCAAAGGTTTGTGTTTTAACACGGGGAACATGAAGTATGTGTGTCTACAGAAGAATGAAGCATTTCCATCTTCTTCTTCTTTTTTTACTTTCTTTTTGCCACAGCAGTGCGCCTACAATGTTCGTGCGTGCACATTTTTGTTTGTGTTCTTTTCGTTATGTTTAGTTTCCTTTTATGACTGTTTGCAAATCAACTGCTGAAAATATTTCATTGAATAGTATACTGTATGCACCCTTCATAATATCTGTCAAAAACCTAGCCAGACATGACTTGCAGGATGACCTAGGTGTTACAGTATGTTTTCTCAGCTATAGACTTGCAGGATGACCTAGGTGTTACAGTATGTTTTCTCAGCTATAGACTTGCAGGATGACCTAGGTGTTACAGTATGTTTTCTCAGATATAGACTTGCAGAAGAAATCTAGGATTATGTTGGAAAAGAAAACTCTGTGTGTGTGTGTGTGTGTGTGTGTGTGTGTGTGTGTGTGTGTGTGTGTGTGTGTGTGTGTGTGAATTTGAATGGCGCACTGTAATTATGTTGTCTTGTTTTTTTCTTTCTTTTGCAAATCCTACCCCCCATTACATACTTGACGTTTGTTTATGTATCTATACATGTACTGTTAGTATGCAGTTTTAACCATTTGCTAATGTGTTGTGTAACTTCAAACAGATTAGCGACAAGGTGAGATGTAGTTAAGCTGGGATTAATACCTTTGCTTATTACTGACCTCATCATCACCTAATCCTTTTCACTCTGGGGTAAAACCATCTTTCACTTACCCACTTCTTAACTCATTCAAAGCACATGAAAAATGACCCTGGAGAATTGTGAAATCATATCATTTTCACCCACACCTATAATGACCTGTGATTGTCACAGCATCAGTTGTTGCTCTATGCCAGAATCTGTGCATTGGAGTGAGGCATCCCATAATGGGGATAGCTCTCAATGAGTTTGACTGGATGAATCATATGTCTGCGTTACATATTCACTGCAAGAACCTATGTCTGTGTTACATATTCACTCAGAGAACCATATGTCTGTGTTACATATTCACTGCAATTCTTTCATCCTTATTGTATCCTGATCTGCCATCACTCCTTCTCAGAATGTTGTTTTTCAACAGCTTGCATATATGCATTGTCTACATTAATGGATGACAGTTAGATTATGCTGTAGTTTGATCCTAGCAAAAGCTTCCCCACTTTCTTCCTGTCGCCTTTCCTCTAAGCATCACATCTGGGCACCTACAGTTGTCTTCAACATTTCACTTGCCGTCATCTAAACTTAATCTATCACTGTATCAGTGATTGCTGAAATCGCTGTTTTGTGGTTTGTTTGGTTTTCATTTTACTTTTTTTTAATACTTTTTTAACCACAAAAGAAGGAAACGTTTTCTATCTGTAGGTTACAGCATCATTAACTTTGGTCTAATTGCATGCTCACCAGGTGCTTGTATGTAGTTGAGGGGTTCTATAGTCACCGATACATCACCTGCATTTATTAACCTGCAAGGCAATAAATAAATACGACTGCCTCAAGGTGACCTACTGAATACTCAGAAAGCATTTACTCCTAGCTCGCTTATTGTGGACTTTATGCATTGCGCCAAGGTTTGCATTGCTTGAAGCAGCAAGGGCCAGAGCCCTAGAGTCCATTATTTTGCCTGCATGCAATGATAACCTGATATTAACTGACTTTGCCACTGCTGTCCACAGAAGGACATTATAGCTGGGGTAGATGTAGATCTGTGGTGTATAGGCCATTACTGTAGATCTGTGGTGTATAGGCCATTTGTGGCTTTCTGAACAGTGTTGTACATGAATAAACTAAAACAGAATTATCACTTCTTCTTTCTTTTTTTCTTTTCTTTTTCTTTTTCTTTTTCTTCTTCTTCTTCTTCTATGACCAACAAAAAACTGTTGCTGACAGATGAACTACTTTAGAGTTTAAGAGATTGGGGGGTGGGGGGGGGGGTATTTTCCTATGTTGTTGTGGTAACTTGCATAATTAAAGTAAAACCAGTGCGCTCTGATCACCAACAAAAAATATATGAGTATCTGGGAAGAATATGAGGTGGTAATTCATGTATTTGTGTTAGTGAACATGCTTCTGCAGACAGAAAGGGGGAAAAACAAAGGGGGGGGGGGAGGGGGGGGGGGAGAAAACCACAACAACAAAAACCCTAATAAGTTACTAAAGAAATAATAACAACAGTAATCATTAGAAGGAGAAAAAGCATCTAAAATGAATTTGAACAAAAGTTGCTTATATAATCTGCCCCCCCCAAGCCTGTCCCTTCCTCTGTGAAGTAATACGAAGAGAGTGCTTATAGATTTCCTTGTATTCAGAGGCATCATTCAGAATGTTGCCACAACTCTCCATTGCCTAAGTATGCTTTGGAACATACCAATCAGGGGTATACATTAGTGGTGTCAACTCTTGACATGTAGGGTTCACACTGTTGCAGCTATGTATAGATTAGATATAGCATCAGAGACTGGTATAATATGTTTGATAACATCATGAGAGCAACGTGAATATTTATTTTGTGGAGAAACTATTGGAACTGCATAGAATATGAAATTGAAACATTATATTGCACAGTTTGGGGTTTGGTTCAGTCTTCTGTTGTTGTCGTTGTTTTGTTTTTAGTGAAATGTACATGTAGAGTTTAAAATTAAAGCGCCCAGTTTGATTTATTTTATCTATGACTGTTGTGAAAGTTATGGAATTGTTCAAATTGCAAGATGGGTAAGTGTGGTAGACATATTTTCCATGCTGATTACTAATCAAAGAGTGGAAAATGTTGCATTAATTTAATTAATGTTGTGTTATTTTAATTGCCAAACCGTTTTTCAGCAACACTGGGCAGGAAACAAAAAATCTTCAGTTGTATCGGGGCCAGGATAAATGGGATTGAAGATGTTTTGGGGTGTTTGCTCAGAGCTAGTTCATAAGTTTGTATATTTAAGATTATGTGAAGAGCTAATTCACACATTATAAGGGCATGTCATGTACATAACATCTTTGATTCTTTGTTCATAATGTACATAGCCTGTTTGATGAACAGACTGGGCAAGGACAGATTATGGCGCACCAGTAAGTGTTACAGCCTCCAGAAGGTTGATTGTAACTGAAACATTGCTTGTGTCTGCAGGAAGAGAAGAAAAGTTTCAAGGAGAAGTTACAGTCGATACAAGATGTGTGTTTACAAGTGCAACAGGGCATGGACATGGTAGCTTCGCTCGGCGAACGCATCAAAAAGTAAGGCTCGCGTAATTATTGCTGTGGATTTTACACTGGTAATGTCACTTGTCTTTTAACAGTGCGTATGAGCAAGACGTGTACACTGATAATGTCATTTGTCTTTTAACAATGCAAATGAGCAAGACACATACACTGATAACGTCACTTGTCTTTTAACAGTGCGTATGAGGAAGACACATACACTGATAATGTCACTTATCTTTTAACAGTGTGTATGAGCAAGACATACACTGATAATGTCACTTGTCTTTTAACAGTGCGAATGAGCAAGACACATACGCTGATAATGTCATTTGTCATTTAACAGCGCGTATGAGCAAGACACACTGATAATGTCACTTGTCTTTTAACAGTGCATGTGAGCAAGACACATATACTGATAATGTCACTTGTCTTTTAACAATGCGTATGAGCAAGACACATGCACTGGTAATGTCACTTGTCTTTTAACAGTGCGTATGAGCAAGACGCGTACACTGATAATGTCACTTGTCTTTTAACAATGCATATGAGCAAGACGCATACACTGATAATGTCACTTGTCTTTTAACAATGCGTATGAGCAAGACACATACATTGATAATGTCACTTGTCTTTTAACAGTGCGTATGTGAGCAAGACACATACGCTGATAATGTCATTTGTCATTTAACAATGCGTATGAGCAAGACACACTGATAATGTCACTTGTCTTTTAACAGTGCATGTGAGCAAGACACATACCCTGATAATGTCACTTGTCTTTTAACAGTGCATATGAGCAAGACACATATACTCATAATGTCACTTGTCTTTTAACAGTGCATATGAGCAAGACACATACACTGATAATGTCACTTGTCTTTTAACAGTGTGTATGAGCAAGACGCATACATTGATAATGTCACTTGTCTTTTAACAGTGCATATGAGCAAGACACATACATTATGGTCTAAAATGTGCAGAACACATTTTTCATTACTCAAATTCTTGCTCTTTTTTTCTATAAATTTACTTCCAAGAGAAAATGGCTGTTTATACTTGCTGTGTGAAAAAAATGGCATCTGGTATGATCATGGTGGATTTGCATGGCTGTTCTTTTAGCAGGGGAGAGAGGGATGGAGGGAGATAAATAAATTTTTAAAATGGGGGGGAGGGGGGGGGGGGCAAAGCTGTCTCATATATTTAAGATTATGTCATGTTACATGATTATTTACTTATGTCAGAAACATTTGTATAAATAAATACTTTGTGTATTAGATTGTATCTCACATTTTGAAAGTCTAAAAAAAAAAAAAAAAAATCTGTTTTTACCTCAGCATGTAAACATTGTTTAAAATGTCTAATTTGTCTCATGCTGAAATGAATTTTTAAATGTTACTTTTTTTTAATTTCAGTACTTTCAACTGGTCAGTGCCGTGGTTGTCTACCCTTGCAGTGATAGCACTGTCAGCAGGTGTTATTGTTTTGTATTTCATCCCACTCAGACTGCTGATTTTAGCCTGGGGTAAGCAACTTTCACCTACTGCTCTGGATTCAGTTACATTTTAGCTGGGGTTAAATGAAGTTGACATGGAATATAGTCAACATTCAATGGAAAATCCCTTTACAGTTTGTGAATACGTTTGCGCTGATAATGTTGTGTGAATTTTTACTTTGACTTTGTAGGAAAGTTAGCTATTTATGCGTATGTGTTACCACATTGCTGTGTAGATGTGTGCTCATTGTGTTGGGGGCAGGGCCAGAATGCGGAATGGGTCTTGGTTGTGCATGGGGGCATGGCCAGGATTTGGAATGGGTCATGGATGTGGTTGGGGGCATGGCTGCAAGGCAGAATGGGTTTTGGATGTGGTTGGGGGCATGTCCAGAATGGAATGGGTCTTTGATGTGGTGGGGGGGGGGGGGGGGGGGAGGCATGGCCGCAAGGCAGAATGGGTTTTGGATGTGGTTGGGGGCAGGGCCACAAGGCAGAATGGGTCTTGGATGTGGTTGGGGGCAGGGCCACAATGTGGAATGGGTCATGAATGTGGTTGGGGGCAGGGCCACAATGTGGAATGGGTCATGAATGTGGTTGGGGGCAGGGCCACAATGTGGAATCGGTCTTGGGTGTGGTTGGGGGCAGGGCCACAATGTGGAATAGGTCATGAATGTGGTTGGGGGCAGGGCCACAATGTGGAATGGGTCTTGGGTGTGGTTGGGGGCAGGGCCACAATGTGGAATGGGTCATGAATGTGGTTGGGGGCAGGGCACAATGTGGAATGGGTCTTGGGTGTGGTTGGGGGCAGGGCCACAATGTGGAATGGGTCATGAATGTGGTTGGGGGCAGGGCCACAATGTGGAATGGGTCTTGGGTGTGGTTGGGGGCAGGGCCACAATGTGGAATGGGTCTTGGGTGTGGTTGGGGGCAGGGCCACAATGTGGAATGGGTCTTGGGTGTGGTTGGGGGCAGGGCCACAATGTGGAATGGGTCTTGGGTGTGGTTGGGGGCAGGGCCACAATGTGGAATGGGTCTTGGGTGTGGTTGGGGGCAGGGAACGCAATGCGGAATGGGTCATGGATGATGTTGGGGGGTAGGGATACTGGGAGTAATGTTATGGGGCCAGCGCCTCTGTAGTCAACACAGATGATGGAAAAGCAACAGCAACAGAAAGGCTGCCAGTGTCTTGTGATGTATGTACATCCAAGTGTGATTTTACACAACAAGCTGTGCAGTGGAGCATTGTTGGGATCAGGTGAACAGGCAATGCTTTGTGCCCAGCATATTCAGTTGGATAACCTACCTAAAGCTGAATATACATTTCTGGAGAGGTTGTTTGTGTTGATGATGTTACATACTACTTTATGCAGTCTCAGTTAACTACTTTATGCAGTCTCAGTTATTTTGTGGCTAAAGTTGCCATGTCATTCAGTGGTGTTTCCTTGTGTACTGACATCCACAGGCAGCAAAAAGTTCATAAAGAAAGGTACCATTAATCATTCCTTATGTTTCTAACACGTCCAAATCAACTCAAGACTTGTACTGATTCAGTGCTCATCTAACCAGATTAATATCTATGTGGCTGGGCTGTTTCTGTGTACATAATGGAATTTGTTGAATAGAAAACAATTCTCACTTCTCTGCAGTTCAGACCACTACCAGCCTTTGTTCTTCTCCTTTCTTCTTATTAACAACTTTAATATAAAGTGCAAGAATGTTTGTCTGACTGTACTGGGAGCCTTCATTATCAGACAGCTGTTTCTATTGAGTTATGTCAACAGAAGTACTGTATGCCATCTCCAAGTCTGACTAGGTTCAACTGAACTGACTGTTTGCCAGGGGTGCATGTATATGTGGGATGCCAGACTTGTTCTTTGGGATTTCTGTGTTGATATATAGACAAAACTGGAATCAGAATTAATGATATGATGGTGACACCCAGAGTGCCCACAAGAAACAGCGTTAGGCAACTCTAGCTATACACACATCTTTGCTTCTCTCCCTTGGACAGGTCCTGGGATGTGTGTGTGTGTGTGTGTGTGTGTGTGTGTGTGTGTGTGTGTGTGTGTGTGTGTGTGTGTGTGCATGCATGAGTATGTGTGCATGCATGCGTGTGTGTGTGAGTGTTTGTGTGTGAGTGTGCACATGTGTTTGTGTGTGTGTGTGTGTGTGTGTGTGCGTGTGTGTGTGTGTGTGTGTGTGTGTGTGTGTGTGTGTGTGTGTGTGTGTGTGTGTGTGTGTATTAACATTAACACCAATTTTCTAGCTGCACTAGAATGCAGACACTAAAACTCAATCAGCCAGATTTCAACGTTCTGTAAGCCCACATGTACCCCAAGCCTGGATCTCTTGGATGATGACCAGAAGTATCGCTGGGCTTACGAGCTTCAAATGGGTCACAAAGTGGTTAGCAGTAGTCAGCTGCAAAATGGCCAGAAATTCCCCATCATGCTGTCATCAGTGTCTCATTTGCAAACAAATGGCAATCTTCTGCAAGGGTCATACCTTGACCACTAACTCATTTGCAAAAGCAACACACAAGGAATTAGCACTCAGAATACAACAACAAAGACATGAGTAACTCTCACCTGGCATGCAAGGTACATAAACTCCTCCAGAGGTACATCCGCAAAAAGCAGCAACAATCATTCGTTCATTTTGCTTGATGTCCTCAGATGCTAAAGAGCATTTTAGGGACAATGTAGAATGACCTTGTCATGGCAGTAAACAAAAAACAAGAGAACAAAGTAGGTAAGCAAACATGGTGCTTAACGTCCACAGAAACAATAAGACTTATTAGGGACGGGTATCAAGAGAACATGCCTTACATTTCAGGCACACTCCACGACACATGTGTGCACAGGCATAAGACAGAACCAATTTTTAATCAGGGCCAGACAGATCTCAAAACTGGTTCAAAATATAAACACACAAATACACAGTTATACATGTTAGCCTTAGAGTGAATGGTGACAAATCTGAAATAGAATGAAGCCCAGAGCATTCATGCAGAAGTAAAACACAAGGGAGTTGATTAGCACTAATTAACCCTCTTGTGGGTTAATTCTGTGCTGGTGCAGAATTAACCCACAAGGGAGTTAATTAGCACTAAATAACTGACTGAGGCCCAGAACGCTCATGCAGAATTAACCCACAAGGGAGTTCTAATGCTAATTAACTGACTGAGGCCCAGAGCACTCATGCAACATTAACCCACAAGGGAGTTAATTAGTGCTAATTAACTGACTGAGGCCCAGAGCGCTCGTGCAGAATTAACCCACAAGGGAGTTATCACTAATTAACTCAGTTATCACTAATTAACTCCCTTGTGTGTTAATTCTGTGCAAGCGCTCTGGTCCTCATTCTGTTTCAGATTCATGTGCAAAAGAATGACAATTAGCTGCAAGAATCATGCAGTGATTACACCAACTCATTTGCTAATTGCTGGTGTACATATCATGCTTCACACAGAAGCTATTTGGTTTCCATAATCGTGTTTGGGGCCAGTGTAAATAAATTGGTATTTGAGACTGTAGGACTAGCCATATAAGCTGGTGAAAGAATGACTGTTGCAAAAACCAGGCAAAGTTTCAAATCGTTCCTGATGTTCATTAATTGCGTGGTAGAAATGCATCTGTAGCCACTGGAACTTGCTCTGTCTGTGCTTGTCAACAACCAGTGTTGTTCAAGTTCCTTGTGTGACTAAGTTGGATTGGTGATGGGTTTTTCTTTTTTTTCTTTTTTCTGCTAGATTGTTATCACAAAACCTGTTAATTTGGAACACACCCCTCCTCTCTCTCTCTCTCTCTCTCTCTCTCTCTCTCTCTCTCTCTCTCTCTCATGCACTCACTCTCACTCACCCATCCACTCACTCACTCTCTGTCTCTGTGTCTCTCTGTGTGTGTCTCTCTCTCTTCTGAAACTGTGTCTGTGTGCTGCAGTCTCCCACCCTCTCTGACTCTACCTCTTGCTCTGTCTGGGACCTATTTGTCTGTCAGAACATTTTATTTTTGTTCTCTGTCTCTCAGTTATGATCAACTGTGTGTGCAAATGTTGATATTATGTTTGCTTTTCATTGTTTTACATTAGAATTATCCACTAAAAAAGCTGTGGAACTGAAATTCTGCTGAGAATAAAGTGAATCAAACATTGTACACAATCCTTCAAAGTTCAGTATCCAGTTTCTCCCATACATGCATTTCTGTCTGCAAGAAGTCATCTTGATGGTCTCCAACATTTTTCTTTTCTAGAAGGGGGATGAACTCTGTGTAATTTATTTTATTGTAACTACTAATTGTTTTTGTTCTAGAGAAAAATGGAAAAAAGAGAGAGAAAGAGTTTTTAATGTGGAACATTATTTGTTGCTTCCTGGATTGTTTGAGGCAAAACCGGTTTATGTGTATTTAATTTATGAATTATTTCTTCAGTTACATTGTTAATACTAGTGCCATTAACAAAATTTATTATTGATACTGTCATCAAATTACTGTTAAAAAATATATATATATAATCAGTGTTGGAGGACACATTTGCTCCACTACATGCTTTGTAAGCATTGTCTGTTATTGCTATTATTGTCAGCAGTTTCATTATGTAGTACCTTTTTTTTTTTCTTTTTTTTTTATATGGATATTGTCACCAGTTCCATTCCTCCATAAACCCCTATAATGCAAGGAAGATGAAACAGAGGATAAGTACTACAGTATCATTATTAGGTTTGCGTAACAAAGTCCTACAGTCTGAAGAAAAAGAAAAAAGAAAAAAAATCCCACAGAACTTCAGGCATGCTTCTTCCTGCTCTAGAAACTGAAGTCTAGCTCCCATCAACAAAATGTCATTTTTCATTTAAGGAGTGAGGATAGGTGTGTTTTCACTGCTACTTATATGCACGCGTGCGTGCGTGTGTGCGTGCGTGCTTGTGTGTGTAGTGCATGTGTTTGTTTTTCGGTATAATACTTTATGTAAATTGTTTTGGTAGGACTGTGCTCTACATGTGTATATAATATCATATTTAGGTTATGTATCTCAGGGCGTTGATGAGCACATGATAAATGTACATGATTATTATTTGTGTGTATGTGTAGTTGGGGGTGAGGGAAATAAATCTGGCATAATGCTCGTGCATGTGCAGTTACACTGTTTCAGTCCTGTATGAATGTTAATTGTTTGTGTAAGTAGCCATAGGCATTAGATGCCCTTATGAAGTGCTTATGGCTCCTCTTGAGATGATTGCGTTCATTAGTGTTCATTATTGTCATCATTATTTTGTACTCTTTCCAGGTATCAACAAGTTCACAAAGAAGTTACGCAAACCCAATGCCATCAGCAACAATGAATTGCTAGACTTCTTGTCCCGAGTGCCCTCTGACAGTGAATTGGTCAGTACATTACACCTATGACTTTGTTTTCTACACTGGATACAAAATGAGTGGGCCATTTTAAAGCCTTCACTCCACTCCCCCCCCCCCCCCCCCCACCCCCCTTTTGTTTTATTTTATAAAATTGGTAACATCTCCTATGATTATTTGTTAACAAAACAGTTTTTCAGAAGGTTAGTTTCTTTAAGATAAAATAATAAACAATTATGTAAAATTAAAAAAAAGTACTTTGTAAGGATCATGATAAAAATTATGACTAGTTTTACAGGTGCATCTGCTCCATTATCTTTTAACTTCATCAGTACCTCAACAATTTGAAGTATTCAGCTAATAATAGGCACAATTTACATTACAAACAAAGTAACATGGACATAACTATATAAATGGCATCTCCTGGTGGACAATCAAGTCCACCAGTCCCGTCAGTCTGGTCCATAATGCTTGATGTGGTATAAAACCACTGAGTCCAGAGTCCAGGTAATATTCCCCGTCCCTAATAGGCCATCTCACCTCCGTGGACGTAAAGCAACATGAAAGAAAAGTCCAGGCAAGATCAAGAGGAGGGAGATGAGCTGGACTCTCATGAAGAAACTAGCCCAGAAGAGATCAAGAGCAGGGAGGTGGTGCTGGGCTAGAGAGTTGGACTTCTTTTGCTTCAGTTGTTTCCCAACGGTGGAGCTACGGACATTGTCTTTGTGACTCTGTTCTGCATAGCTGTTGGGACAGCAATTGTGTGGTGTGGTGGTTGCTGCACGATGCCGGGCAGACACTGCCATAACATTTTGTTGCTCTGGCGGCAGTCCACGACAGCCTTGGTCTTCCAGGTTGGCGCCTGTTTTGAGGTTTCACTCTTCTGTCCCCCTTTTCCCATCCCTAATACTGTAAATAGGCCTTCTCACCTCTGTGGACGTTAAGCAACAAAGTCTCTCTCTCTCACCCACTGAGCTGGAGTGAGCCGGTTTGGCCTAGTGGTAAGCAGAAGGGCCTCCACTTGATTCCACTTCGGCCTTCCCTTCTCTTCAAAAAGGTTGTGGTTTGTGGGTGTTGTCTTGTTACTTTGTCCCTCACATTTAATGGATCATTAAAATGGCTCTCATTGCTGCCCATCTTAATGCAGAAGTCATTCTGGTGGTGACAGTGTAGCAATAGGTATATAATCTCCCTCTTCCCCCGCCTCCATACCCCTACCCCCCCCCCCCCCCCCCCATCCCGAATAAGCCTTATGGTTTCTGTGGATGTTAAGCACCATGTTTACATACTTACACCTATGGAGGAGACGGGGGAAGGCAAAAGGTTAAGAGAAGACAAATGGCCACCCAATTTGGAAAACTGCACCTTTAATTAAATCCTTTTTGTGTCAGTATTTCGGAGTCAATTAATGTTCACAAAAGCCTCCAGTAAAATACAGCCATCTTACTTTTGAGACTGTGTGTGTTTGGTGGTATCAAATGGGTGGTTTCTCAGACATGGTTGGCCATTGTTGTATTTTGGGTTGTTGATGTGTTTCTTTGAATGGTGTTTTCAAACTTACCACAAACTTGCCAGTCACTAATATTCCTCTGCCGACAGGCGCAGTACAGAGAGCTACGGCCGGAGCTATCCCCAGGACCCGGTAAAAAGAAACGTTCCTAGCCTCAGCTTAAGTCTCCATGCAATTCGCTGCAGCAGCAACCAAGGGGGACCACTCCACTCTCAGTCCCACACGTCTTTCTGCCTGTGCCTTCGCCTCATTCCTCACTGGACGTTGTCTGTGGTGTGGTGGTCTTCAAAGTCAGCAACTGCTGGTGTGTTCTGACTCAAGCAAGGCTGATGTTAACTCTATGCATTCACGACCACTTGTGTGATAGTGTTTATCACGATTCTTTAACCTTCACAGCTGGGCAGAAATGTTTTTTTGTGCGACTGCTAAAGTGATGAGGGCTTCCACAAATGAAGCTGTGCTGAAGCCTCACAATAATGGGTTGTGAAAATGCCAATCTCAAAAGTGGTCGATTTGACATCAAGTGGAAATTGGCGGACCATACTAGAAGAATTGTATGACGCGTAAGACCTCTTAACAGTTGTTCTGTACACCATGAGTGCAATGATTATAAAGAAACAAACTTACTGCGTGGAGTTCTGTGAACACCTCAGTTGCATCATATTCTTGGGTCATCTTAGATTGCAGAGTTGCTTCATATCAACAAAGTTAAAAGTGACAGATTTATATTATCATGGTAATAAAATTGTTTCATAATTAACACTGTCCAGCTATTATCCCCCCCCCCCCTCCTCATTTTTAACAGCATACCTGTCTTATTTGAAGAAAAGATATAAAAGTGGGCTTTGCATTTAGTGATCTTCAGGCTTTTTGATTATGGTGACTGTTTCAAGTATCAGTTTTTATGTAATATTACCATATCATAAACTGTAATTTCCATGGCGATAAGCAGGTGAGAAGGGTTCTGGCAAAGTTTGTGAAGACTGTGCCATGGGAGGGGGTGGGAATTGTTCACAACTGTGGATGAACAGTGTGTTCATTCACCAGTATGCAACTTAAAACACCCACCCCCCCCCCCCCCACCCACCCCCTTCCCAGCCCCACACCCAAGCAATAATAATATAGGTAATGTTGCTTTACACCCATGTAAATACTTCCAGCCAACTCCTTGGCACAGTTTTCACAAACAGAATCAGATCTGCCTTTTATTCTGTTCTTAAGATTAGAAGGATCACTTCTTCTTTTTTTCTATTTTTTTAATCAGTTGTTATTTAAGAAAAATAAATGTTTTTAACAGTTTTACATTTTTATACTCTCTCACTCATTTAGTTTGTGCATAATATGACATGTATAAAGTTAAAACTTGTGGTGGTAGACTTTCAAAATATTTTTTATTAAGTACTGTGTTCAAATTGTGGACTGTGCAAGGACATACATCTTTGATACTCTAAGCCCTCTGGCCCCATTCTTTCTTTCATTGTTCAGTGAATCTCAGTGCAAAAATAATGAACAAGATAGTTTGTTGAGTGCAGTCTGCTGTTCACATATGTTCCCTGCATAATCATATCTACATTGTTGTACATTTCCAGTGTTATTCATGATTGTTTGGTGAACAATGTCATGATAATGAACATTCCCTTTTTACTGTATATAACAGCTCATTTCATCATGCACTCTCCCAAAGACAAGAGGGCAACTGCTTTTTTTTATATTTTTTTTTTTATGTCACACTGACTTGAGATTGTCTGATTTATAAAAAATAAACTGTAGAGATTACAATTGCAGTGTGTCATTCCGAAAGTTTGGTTTGCTGTCTTAAAGACTGAGTTGAGATTGTCTGATTTATAAAACTAAATTGTAGATTACAGTTGAAGAGTGTCATTCAGAAAGTTTGATTTGCTGTCTTAAAGGTCAAAGTTGCAGTGAAGGCTCATATTATGAAATTATGACTGTATCATACACATATCTATGAAGTGCAGATCCTTTTACAACCAAACTTGGTTTGATGGTACATCATCACCATCATGGTCTTGTGAAAATGCAAAGGTTCAAAACTCCATCAGAAGTTTGTTGGTCCTCTTTTCTGTACTACTGATCTCTTTGCGACCAAAACAGATGTGTTGGTGTGTACAGTTTACCCAGACCAAGTGTAGGCCAGCTGGCCGTGTTATGCTGACAGAAGTGCTGTAACTTACAGTATCACTTGGCACACACATAGGTTGGTGGGGGGAGTGGGGTGGAGGTGGGGGGTATTTTGCAGCACAAGGCAACAAGCCTTCCTCTTTAGTGCAGTCTTTGGGAGCACATTTTTTAAAATCTGATTGACTGTGTAAATTGCAATTACAGAGGGGACCATTGTCAGATTTAATGTGTGTGTGCGTGTGTGTGTGTGTGTGCATGCATGCTCTAGACAAAATCTAGATGCGAGACAATATATGGTGCCTTTTGCATTTGTGTAATAAATCTGTCTCAAATAATATTCTGTACAGAGGTGTGGACTTGATAAAAATGTACATTTGCTGTGTTGACCTTACTATGGAACTTTCTTTTCATTTGTGTGTGAGAGAAAGAGGTGTGTTTCTGGAGCAGGTCTCCGATTTGTTGTTACATTTACATGCACCATTTTTCTTCTTTTTTACAGTTTTGGTCCACATCTGCTTTAACTGTTTATGATCAGAACACATTTGGAAGTCAGTTATTTTGGCATATTGTCCTGTTTATGCTATGGAAAGTAGTGGTAAAAATGGATTGCTGACTAAACTCAGATTTGGACTTTCAACTCATTGTAGAGACTGGCCTGATTACGAGTTCAGATCTGAATGTGCTTGATATTAAAATTTGAGTGGTCTGTGTTCTGAGCAGTGTACATAGTAATGATAAAACTGTGCAATGGTCCATTGAAAAGGTAGTATAAATATGTGTGTAGCTTCTTACCGTTCCTACGAGGTGTACATTTCTTGTTTTTGCTCAACATTGGATGGATATTACCAGTACCTATGGAGTTGGGAATATATTGATGTAAGTGCATATCAGTGGAACTGCACATTTCCTTCACTTCTTTCAGCATTTTTATTTTATTTAAGTGACTGCCAATTATACCTTTATGTTTAGGATAGTTTTTTTTATATTCCACTTTAAAAAGTGTTGCACACACATTTTATTAACATATATTTACCTTGGGTTTGGTAACTTTATGCCTGTATGTAAATCTTACTGTGTTTTTTTCTTCTTTTTCTGGTGCATAATATTAATTTTATTAGCAGTACTCAATGACCAGTGATAGATTGTTGAGAGCAAAAGGCATCATTTACTTTGATGCCATTATAGGCAGAATTTGCAGAACTTCATTTCTTAGCAGCATTAAATTTCAGTTCTCTAGGAACATGCTGGTTTCAGTTCATCGACTGTATGCTGTATACTGGTACAGGAAACAAGACCAGTACAGTACTGGTATTTGTTCATCAGACTGGAATTTTTGACCAACATACCAGAAGCAGCAAAGCTGTCCATGGGCCCATGGTAAGGTTGAGCTACTCACAAATCACACATGCATGGACACGCACAGAGCACTGGGGTATCAGGTTGTTCCACTGAGGCCAAAATGTCACCAGACTTCTCCCTCAGCTCAAGGTTTTGTACAACCCACCATGACGGCCTGCTTCATTTAATGCAGAGACGCTGCCTTTTGTTTCTTTGAACACTTTCTTCCCAGTGCACTAATATGTAGTGGTGCACCATACCATGACAACTACCGAGGTTTGTCTGTAATAGTGTGGTCCAACAGTTCACACTTGATATGTTCTTATGAGGACAAAGACTGTCTGAGACCAGAACCCTGCTTCTCTGGTGTAAACTGGGATTACCTTTGGTGTAAATTGTGAAGATCTTGGATGTAAACTGGGAGCATCTTTTGAGAACTCTGCATCTTTGGCTTAAAATGGGACAAACTGGCATAAACTCTGCTTCTTTGGCATAAAATGGGACAAATTGGCATAAACTCTGCTTCTCTGGCATAAATTAGGACTATCTTTGGTGTAAGCTGGGACCATTTTGATGTAAAGTTGGGACCATATGACGCAAATTGGGTGCATCTTTTGGGGACAAGATTGTCTAAACCCCACTTCTTTGGTGTAAACTAGGATTATCTTTGGTGTAAACTGGGTGGGATAGATCAATTGATAGAAGGTTGGACTGAAAATCCAGGTACAATACTTACACAGGTTTGATTCCCCAGTGCAGCAGGGATCTTTCAGTGCATTGTTACAGTGTTTCACAGTTTGTGCAGTCACATGCGTTACCAGCTGTGTGCGTATTAAAAATCCCAAACACCAACAGACATACCATCGTTTGGGCACACACAAATACTGCACACACTGGTAGGGATGGGTAGCGTACGTTGCTCTTGCAGCTGCTATAGCCTTACCCAGGTAAAGCAACCCAAATTTTCATCAAGGGTAGCGTACGTTGCTCTTGCAGCTGCTATAGCCTTACCCAGGTAAAGCGACCCAAATTTTCATCAAGGGATAATTAATACTTGCTAAACATATATCCTTGGTGAAAATTCAGGGGATCTTGAACTGGAAATATCTTTGATGTGAATTCCAAGGAGACTTTACGAACTTGGAGTGAACTTGAGGTAAGAGTAGTGGTGTTGATAGAAAATGGAGCATTATTCATTTATTGGTGTAATTAATGGAGAGAAACGGTTTAGTCAGGTGAACAGCTGATGGGAACTCAACATTATACAGATTTCCTTTGGAGAGTGCTAAATTATTCAGCCAAAAAGGTTTTTAAAATATTTAAAATATTTGTCTGTTTGTAGTTGCTGTTTTAAAAAAATATAATTTTGTTGAATGGGGCGAAGGGAAGTCTCATTATTATTTTTGCATTGTGGGGTACATGTCAACTGAGCGTTACTTTTGTTCTGGTTTACATAACTGCTTCCTGTGGGGACAGTTGTGAAACATCGGCTGCCATCTTCTGTGATAACTGCTCATTTGTGAAATACAGACTACCTTCAGTGGATCACTGCCCAAGGACCACTTTCTCTGTGAAGCCACTCCTCCACATTTTCATCCATGTTTTTGACAGGACCTTCAGAGTAATAAAAGCCTGAGCTCTCGATCACTGACTCACTCCTTCACACTTTCGTGTCAGTGAACCACAGACTGAAGACCATCCCCCTGGGAGCCAGTCTGGCCCAGCGGCAAGGCGTTAGGCTGGTAAGCAGGACCTTGCTTGGATTCTCTTCCAAAGTTGTGGTCTGTGGGCACCATCTCGAGACATTAGTGAACCATTAAAATGGCCTTTCATCACTGCCCATCTTAATGCAGGAGTCATTCTGGTGGCGAGTTTTCCCCCAGCCCCTCAGATCTCAGCTACCACCAGTGTCTCAGAGACATTAAAGTCTTTTCTTTAAGTCGAAAAAATACGTACCACAAGTTTTTTCTTCAAAAATGTTTCCTGCATATTTTCATGTAAATGCCCCCCCACTTTTCATCTATCAAGTACTTTTGCTGATTTTTTAGAGTGGTGTGCTTTAGGCATGGATGCTGTTGATGTTCTGTCCTACAAGCAAGGGTGCGTGAGGATAAAGGCATCCTAAGTCATGTGTTTTTGAAGGTAGTCTCTATCATCCACCCAAAGAAATCCAGTGCAGTCTGTGAGTCAGAATGTGCATGTTTGCATGTATTACAAGTTATTACATGTTTATGTATTAAACCATGTGACAGGACAGACATTTATGGCCAAGCTGGTGAATCTGCGTAGAATTTTAGAAAATTAAAACATCCGTGCGGTGATATATCTAACATTCCACGTAAACCAGCTTGATCTTCCATGTTTTTTTGTGGGCCTACAAGGCCCAAGAGACTGTCAAACACTGAAAAGTGACAATCAAACTAGAGCAAAAAATATATCTCAGTTCATATGTTTAGTTTGATAACTAGTATATGAACCATTTCTTCTCAAGAGATTGCACTTGAACAAATACGTTATAGTTACTTCCTCTAGTTTGACAGCAGGATGCCTACATGCAACAAACTGTGAAAGTTTTTAAAAAAAAGTGGGTTTAAAAAAATACACATATTGCTATGGTTGGCTCCTACAATTACAAAACACACATACTGGTGCGACTGGTTTGTTGTTCAAGAGGCAATAAAAGAAGTGCAATAGTTCTACACTGCCAACTGAAGACTGCATGACGTCAGTTATATACTGCCGATCAAAAACTGCATTAGATCAGTTATACATTGGCAGTCAACAGTTATACACTGGTGATCAAAGACTGCATTACATCAGTTATACATTGGCAGTCAACAGTTATACACTCAACACTAGTGATCAGACTACATTACATCAGTTATACATTGGCAGTCAACAGTTATACACTGGCAATCAGACTGCATTACATCAGTTATACATTGGCAGACAACAGTTATACACTCAACACTAGCGATCAGACTACATCAGTTATACATTGGCAGTCAACAGTTATACACTAGCAATCAAAGACTGCATTACATCAGTGTCCATGGGCAGTGCTTTGAGACCACAGCCAGAGCATTCTGGTCGCAGTCGGAACAAATTAAACACACCCACAAACCACACAGGACCAAAGCCACCACTTTTCTTGCTATAGAGCTTTATGTACAAATGTGTAAAACTAAGACTTTTCTATTTACAATTTAAAAAAAAAAATTGTATCAGCTGTCCATTTAGAACATTTTCCCAAGAAAAACTTCAAACTGCTTCTGGGCAGGACAGGTTGTTGCAACAGCTGCAATGTTATATTAACTTATATTCAGACTGCCGGTGTGTTTTTCCGGTGCCATGGGTTCTTCATCGAGGGTGTGTGGAGTACACCACCCTAAGACTGGGGGGAGGAAGGGGGTTGCTGCCAGAAACTACCCCTAAATAAATTCCGTGTTCAGTGGCCATGCAGGCTGGAGCCAATTGTAATGCAAAGCTGCTGTGAGCATTTGGCTTGTGGGCTCTCTCTCTCTTAGGGAGCCTGTGTTAGCTTGTCCCACAGATTCTTCTGCCTCTTTTCAGAGATGTGCAACTGAAGGGTCAAAACAAGCAAAAATATTTTGCAAAGGGAAAATGTTAACAATAACTGGATATAAAAGTAAAAACAGAAAAACACAGTTATCTATCCAAAAATGATAACCCACTTGGGGGTGGTGGTGGAACATTCATATAACTGATGAAATCTCCTTTCACAGCAGCAGCATGTGATTTGTTGTTGTTGATTTTTGTTTGCAGCGTTACATAATTTGGCATACATGCAAACTACTGCTGCAATGTTTTTTTAAATGGCCATCTGCAGAAGAGGAGTCTGAATCAGTAACAGCTGAATGGCCATCTACAGTGGACCAGCAGAAGCAGCTTACAACACCAACAGGACAAGCTGGTTGATTTGATCCTTAAAAAAAAGCACACATCCATTGATTAATTAGTTTTACCAGCAGATTTTTGTTACCACAAATTCCTCTGGTCGGAAACAAAATTCTGCTCTATTACTTTCTTTGTACAAACCCTCCTTCCTGCAACTACTTGGCTCATAATTTCAGCTGGGATTGTGCGATCATTTCTGACACCAGTATAAACTGTTGCTGTAAAGATGTCTGACTGCAGTGTGTTCTAACATCTCTCGTTACATTTGATATTTCTTCCTCATAATGAGATTAAATTCAATAAAACAGGTCATGATCTGGTTTTGTTTGTGTTTTGTGCAAGTCAAAAAATGTGTACTGTACTCGCTCACACTACAATGCCACAAGAGTTTCAGTTTTGTGGCCATCACCTGATCTGATCAACAAGCACCACAGCCTGCACACAATCATTACTACAGTATTACTACAATTGTAGCTTGATCAGGCTGGTGTGTAAATTACTGAGTAGACCCATTTGCATATATAGCATTAGCAGACAGCATTGATACAAAGTTGACTCTACAGTACTACACTGTGACCTTGAAACTGATCAAGGTGGCCCAAAGTGGATGAACACAAAAAGCAAAATTACCATTAACTGAAAGATCTCACCAAATAGTTGAAGCTGACCCAGTGACAATCCAGAAACAAACTTTGTTTAAAAACATGACCAAGTCACAAAAATATTTCATGCACGACTCCTCGGGTTTTAACCTTTCTAGATACGATATTACACTCTGACCCCGAGATAAGGTCACAGTCACTAAAACTTGCATAAAGTGTGCGCTCAGTGGAGATTACAACTGTGTAAAGCTTGCAAGATCTTGGCCGGACCCATCGCAGCTGCTGAGAAACAGCCTTGCTGAGATGTATGAACTTGATTTTCGTCGAGTAAACCTTACTAACAGTGTAAAAAATATCCCCCCTCACCATGGACAGCACACACTCCAAGCATGGCTTTCCAGCACCTTCCTCCAAACTCTGCTAGAATTGGTTATGCCACTGAAGGGGCACTCTTTATCTCCACAGAGCTGTCCACTGACACTCAGTACCTTCTGAAAGGTTTGGGTACTAACAAGACTGTCGGAACAACATAGCAGCTAAGCAGGCATGTAAGGATGTGTCTGCCACAGGTTTTTTAAAAATGTCTCCATTCAAACAATTTTGGTCTGGTTTGTGCTGGTGTAAGCAACGCGTGTGGTTATAAAAGAAATGCCCAATATAATATTGGGTTGACCATTAGCCGACAGATTTCCAAAACCTATGGCATAATCAATCATGGCAGTGGTTGGAGGAAGGATGCCATGAACCAGTGCTTGAATTTTGCCTCTGCAAAGTCAGTATAATTAATAATAATAATAACACGGTGATTTTGATACAGGATTTGTGATCTAAATAATTTGGCACAAGAACAAATAACTTCTTCCTTTTCACAAACACACACATACCAGCGCAACACATGCACTCGTAAGTAAAGACACAAAACCAGGTGCATACTTTTCCAATGTTTACTGACAGATGAGTGGCTTATTTGGCAGCTGCCTGGGCCTGGGCCTGAGCCTGGGCCTTTCTCTGCTTCTGGAGGACCTGTGTCATCTCTTCCCTCTTCCTCTTGGCACGGATGTGAGAGCCCAGCTGAAACCCACACCAGAACACTGGTTAACAACCAACCGTTACCATTCAATTCTGACTAATTTCTTTCCTCTGCCTCTGGGACAGATGTAATAGCCCGGCTGAAACACACACACAACACTGATTAACAATCAAGTGGTACCATCACCATTTCTAATTTCTTTCCTCTGCCTCTGGGACAGATGTAACAGCCTGGCTGAAACACACACCATATTATCAAGCAGCTGTTGCCACTACCCCTTTGTGCCAAGTAATTTCTTTCCTCTTCCTTTTGGCATGCATGTGAGAGCCCAGCTGAAGCCCATGCCATAACGTTAACAATCAACTGTCATTGCTTACTTCTGAGTCATCTCTTTCCTCTTCCTCTTGGCAAGGTGTGACAGACCAGCTGAAAGTGAAACTAACACCACAGCATTATCAACATCTGAAGAACCTGGGCTGTTTCTTCCCTCTTATGCACAACTGACAGGTTCTTAAAAAAAAAAAAAAAAACTATTTCTTTCGGATTCCTACTCCTAGTCACAACTGCCTTTTTTTCTTTTTTCTTTTTTTTATTGATTTGAACAGGCCTGTTTTTAATTTTAAATCATCAACTATTGGTAATTATCTTAGACTGGTACTGGTGGTAAAGTCTGACCTAGACTGATTTAATAATGAGGTTGTTTCTCAAAAAAACTAAAAAAAGGATGTGATTAACAGGTGTCTCCAAAGTCCAAGTTCTACCCTCCTCCCTCTCCCTGAGGTCTTTAACCTCTACTGTTGTTGGACCATGTGTGATGTCAGGACACAAAAATGCAGATGGGACTGGTCCAGCTCAAAGCTAGTTGGGAATTTACACAATTCCAACATTAACTCTTCTCCTACCAAGTAGCATCACTTCTCAGACTGCTCTTGCCTCATTCTCAGTGGCCCCCTATATCAGCTGCAATTACATGATGGTGGATCACAGACAACCATCATGAATGTTGTCAAAGATACTGAGATAAGATCGAGGTAACTGGTATTTTACACCCAGGCAACCATGACTGTTATATCAGGCAGAATGTTATCATGGAACATTTTTGAACATTTTAAAAATACAGACAAGAAAGTACACATCCAACCAAGGCGAGTGTTATTATAAAGTGTGTTTTTTTTAAACAGTTTTAAGATTCCGACAAGAAAGTACAGATTTTGCATGGAACTGGAAAATACAAACTTGCTTAGGCATGAAACAGCAATCTTGCCTAAGACTGCTCCAGCATGCACAAAAAGACTTCAACCAATTTATGGTAAATAACTAATATTACAAACAAACCATGACTAGCATAAAACTTAGCAATGAATGCATATATATGTAACTTACCCTCTTCTTGCAGAACTTCAAAGCACGCTTATCCTTTGATATACGCAGCAATTCTTGGCATCGTCTTTCATATGGGGCAAAGCCAGCAATCTCTCTGATCAGGTCACGGACAAAGCGGGCATGCTTTGTAGCTGTCTGAAAAAGTGAAATGGTCAAAAACAGAAATAAGTGATGTAACTTTGTAGACACAATTAACCCAGCCCTACAGCACAAACTGTGATGTCAACTAATGTCAGACATTTGATCACCTTTAAAGTGGTGCAACTGGACCCCCCCCCCCCCCAACCACCAATGACATGCAGGTAAGTGTACACACATACATACAGTTTGGACATGTATATTAGTAAATATTATTAGTGTCAGTAATGTGACACTAGAGTCAGCATTACATCCAAGGAGACGTTCAAAAATTCTTGGGACATTTTAAATGCCATTTTGGGTTTCTTGGGACATTTTAAATGCCATTTTGAGTCACAAATATCATTAAAAATAAATTCAATCAAACATGTTTATATCTAGTGAACAAAGTCAAAATTTGCAAAAGAAACAAGTTTGATTACTCTGTTAGTGTTACTGTCAGGACGATTCTGATATTTGTAACCCCAAAAATGTTTAAAATGTCCCGTAAATTTTTGACCACCTCCATGGACATTACTGTTAGATTACTCGCAGTCAGTCTCATATGTGTGTGTGTGTCTGTGTGTGTGTGTGTGTGTGTGTGTGTGTGTGTGTGTGTGTGAAAGGAGATCTCTGGTTTAAAATCATGTGTACAAATGAAAATCCTGCTCTTCAGCTCATTGTCCAGTCAATACGTACCCACAAACTGACGAAAAGAAAGTGTGTGTGTGTGTGTGTGTGTCACACAACGTGTGTTTAATTAAGGGCCTGGAATGTCATTCACGACTCATTGTCAACAGATTCATGCAGCACAGACACACACTTTGGTAACTGAACTACGTCAATTCCAAACTGAAACACACAAAATAAAACAACTCGGGACCTCACTTCACTTGTTCTGATCCGATAAATCGCTCACCCCTTTTCGGCGACATGGGCGATCTTTACGACTGCCTTCGATTTTAGTTACTTTGTGGCCTTTCTGGAGGCCAACTGCTAGCTGGTAGCGCACCATCTGCAGAAGACGAAGAGTAAAGTTTTACTGAACGAGAACATTAAGACATGGGTGGACGGCATGGGTAAGTACTCCATTTCGAAACTTGTATTCGCCCATTAGAACACAAAATCTTCCTTAAAAAATAGACAACTCGATACGCAAAGGTTTCACATAGAAATCAAAAGCAAAATTTGAAACACACGACAACGAATCCATAAGGATGGAACAGATAAAACGAAAGCATCAATCACATTCGCACTCACGATTACTCTTTTTGGACGGGAAAGGAAGTGGACAGTACTTCCGGTTTAAACAACAATTTGGCTTGGTAAAAACAACGAAACACCAACATACCTATACAAAGGCTGTGCATCTGATTAATTTACATTCCATTTGGTATTACCTACCCTGCGTCCTTTTCAATATTAAAGGCATTTTAGAAGATCATCACGCGAAATGAGATATTATTTTAGAATTGTTCATATTTCAAGGGAAAGAACTCTTGTGCTACGTGCTCCATGAAAAACGACGATGTTGGGCGATGTTGTGAAGCTGTTTCTGTGCAGGAGTTGTAAAGGATTGTTTATTCTTGATTGTCAGGTTGAGAAGCATGTCAAAAATTGTAATGGAGATGCATTCAAGTCACCTGCAAATTTGTTTGCGTGCGAGAGAGAACACTTTTTGGAGCTGCTTGCTCCCAGTGCCAGAAACACTGCAGCAGACGTCACAAATCTGGCTTCCAGGAAAAGGAGGAAAAGCACTCCACAAACAACTTACGAAGCAGAAAACCGTGCCACGGATAGTTCTTTGTGGAGCAGGGACGATGATGCCTCTAGATCATCAACATCTTTGGTTGAAATGGGAACAGCTCATCTGGACAATCGATTGTTAAACACGCAAACGAACAAAATTTGTCGGTCCCACTCGCAGCCACAGATTAGTCCGTTGCAGATTAGTGTTACGCGCACGGACAGCGATGTAGTGCAGTGCTGTGTCCAACAGAATGGTTTTAGCAGTGCAGTAAGCCTTCCTGTTTCCAATAGTTTGAGCAGTGCAATAAGCTTTCCTGTTTCGAATGGTTTTAGCAGTGCAATAAACCTTCCTGTTTCTCACTCTCAGCCATTTACTGTAGCATTCACCGAGGGAAAACATGGAGCCCCTTGCAACTCCCACTCTCTGTCTCAGGAGGAAACTGATAGTGATAGGCCTACAAGTTTTACCTCAAACACGAATGAGGGAACTTACAAAAGCCTCGCTTGTTCTGACTCTGACACAGACCTGATTCAGAAAACTGGTACTCCGGCCACAAATTTACTGGCTTTCTTGAGTAAACTGCAACAAGGAGTAGATTCAAGTGCACCACAATTGACAGGTCACCAAGAGCAGCCTGTCTGTACCACTGTCAGTCAGAATTGCCTGCAAGGTTCTTTCTCCACAAGTAAAAATAATTCCCGTTACACTGTTGAGGAACGTCCCATGCCTGAAAGTGAACCACCAAAGAATTTTGCAGCACAGAATTCAGCTCATGCAGTGAACAGCAACAGTATGAGTAACCAACAGCTTGAACAGACTGTACAAGTCAGTGGAGTTGAACTGACAGAAAATGATGACTTTCATTTTCAGGCTGTTGGTGTTGCAACTTTCAGTACATTTTCTGACACAAGCTATACTGAGGTTGGGTCAGAAGAGATGAAAAGCTGTTGGACAGCAAATGAAATTTTACCAGTTTATTCTGAAGATTACTCAAGGGTGAGCGGACACGAAACAGTAAACACTGGAGCAGTATCAACACAGAGAACTGAACAAAACAGAACCTCTGCTGGGTCTGGGCACATGAACATGACATCAGAGAATAACTGCAGTAAATTTTTACAAGAGGATGGGAATACAGCCCAAGATTTAGAATTGGAAAACACAGGAGAAACTGAATTATATTGCTCTCAGATTCAGAGTGACTGCTCCACTTCAACAGCAGTACACACTGTTGAGGTGACTGGGGCTGGCACAGGTAGTGAAACATTACCTGAGGTTGAGAGCATTGCTCAGGGACCTGTTGTGTATATTTTAGAGCCTGGTGGTCTCTTTCAAAATGTAGCAGTAGAAAATGTAACAACAGACAACAGTATGACAGCGAACAACTCGTTTGTGTTGCCTGATGGTGTCGACTCAGAAGACGTGGTAGGTCACAGTGACATTGCAGTTGGGGACACACTGACAGTCAACATCACTTCAAGTCCAACTTCACTTGGCAGTTCACCATTGGAACCGGTCCAGGTGTATGTGAGTGTAGAAGACAGTCTTGTGAGGTCAGAAAACACAGTGCATAAAGGCAAATCAAAGCACCAGCTTCGACTTGAAGAGCAAAAGGCCCTGAGAGAAAAGGTTTTAGAGCAATCGACAGAAGTTTTGCCAGATGCAGAATCAAATAAGACTCGTTACCGATGCAACATCTGTGGACACGTGGCTATGTCTGTCAAGTTTATGTACAACCATCTGCAGGTAAAGAACATAATTAATTAGTTTATTAGAATTGATAATGTGTTAAAAATGGAATAATATAAAATGCAGTCTCCTCAACTGCTCAAGAGCTTTTTTCTTTTTTTTCTTCCCCTTTAAAAAGAAAAAGAAAAAAGATGTCCATGATGATCAGATGAGAAAGGGGTAGTTTTTCAGGGACTTCAGAGGAACTTGACTGGAACATTTACCGAACAAATGTATATATATATATATATGAGCCTGTGACAAAAGGTGCTCCCGCTTAACCAGGGTGTGTTTGTATACTCCTATTTTTGTCTTACTACAGTTACACGAAACTGTGGTTGCTTTTATTCAGTATGCATTGATGAGTAGTTAAAGTAAAAATTGGCAGCTTTGGTCACCAAGAGGATTAAAAACAAAAATACTTGATGAAAATTGACGAAAAGCGGCTTCCGGAAAGTGGGACAACGTGGGTTGTTTGACTTCAGCTCAAAACAGCAACTAACCAGCTGAACTATTTTTCACAACTTGTACACCATTTGACTGCTGAATAAACTAAATTTAGTATCCAGTCGAATTGCAAGCCATGCGTGACGTTTCATAACCAAAAAAACCCGAAACTGAAAATACACTGGCCGTTCGTAACGGACTGTGTCCAAATTTCCGATAAGTTTAAAGATCGTCTGCTACCGTCCGCTGTTGCATTCACTGCGGACCTTCGCTTCTCTTATTTACATATCAATCGCGCACCGAAAGCAGTCAATGTTTTTACTGAGGTCATTTCCGTGTTTCATTTTTTTAACCCAGAAGTGAAAAATCTAAAACTTTGTCCATTTGTTACGAACGACCTTTTGCAAATTTTATCGACATCGCAAACATTTAATTACTGCTGACCGCTTCTAAAACTACCACTGGCCTTCCTGTTGACATCACATGGCCGCTTGTCGCTGACAATGGTTTTGACGAAGGGGTGGCGGTGAGTATTCGGACTGTGTCCGGTTATTTTGTTTTGTTACAAACGTCCTAAATGTTACAAACGACCCACATAATTGTCGAATTTCTGTCCTCATCATATATTTTCCCAAACGAATGCTTTCTTAGCCACTAGTAAGTGATATAAATGGCATTGGTAGTGTGCTTTGTTTACTTCATCGTATTATGGCGGGAAGGGGGCAATTTCAGATTGTGGACACAGGTTGTGACTGTGTCTGTGTTACGTGTGTCCAGGTGTCTTTTGTTACGTTAGTCTGCAATCCGTCTATGTCTGTAGTTATTGCTGATTTAGCTAAGCGGTCGATTTAAAAGTTGAAATGGCTCACAGCTTACCTTTCAAGTGGTTGTTTACAAACTTTTACGTCCGAATGGAGGCTTGTGCATATTAAACATGTAGATGTACTCTGTAAACTTTGTAGCAGGTGAATGTAACATGGGCACAGTGCTACCCCCCGTCCCCCTTTCCTTTGTTTTGCAGTCTTATTTTTGTTTCCTTTCCACATTAAATGTAATAGTTGACTTGCCACTGTAAATTTATTTTAATTTTTATTGATTAACTGTGCATGAAGGCCGACTTTGGGGGCCGGTGGAAGGGGGGTGGGGTGGTGGTGAAGATTTTCTTACAATTAAATTTATTATAAACATTTTCACTGCTCTTGTATATAAGGGCACTTGAGGATTGTTACAGTCCAAAGTACATGAAGCATTTTTCTGTTTTCCTTTTTTACATACTGAAAAATTTAATACAGGTACCTGACTTAAAGATGCCATACTTTGTGACCTGATCGCATTTTTAATGTGTTGTTGTTTTTCTTTTAGTTCTAGTAAGCATACATTAGATGACGTCTGTCTGTCCCTGGTATTCAAGTCTGTATTAAATTCTGTTACTTTTGATAACTGGCAGGTTCTGGAAGTGTGCCAAGCAGAAAATCATGTATGGATCCAGTTCTTCACACACAAAAAGGAAGCATGTTCTTCAGGCTCTCACCACCAGACTTATCTTATTGGGATTTCTTGATTGCAAACAGAAAAAAGTTTCCCTGACACTGAGTGCAAAGTGAGGCAGCAGTTTTTCACTGACAGTGATTGACAGACAGGTTTAGTTTGAAAGGATGTCGTTTTGTGTGTGTGTGTGTGTGTGTGTGTGTGTGTGTGTGTGTGTGTGTGTTGTTGTTGTTTTGTTGTTGTTGTTTTTTTGTCCTAAAGTTTTAATGTGATCTGCATGTTCAGAAAGTTGCTCCTTTAACCTGTCATATCATACTGTTATTGTGCCTTGATTCACTACAGTTGTGTACTGTTTGTTCAGTCTGGGTGAAATAGTATCTTGGTTTTCATAGACTGTGTCCACTGCCATAGTGTTACGTTCGTCCACTTAAACAAGTTGGAATGTGTGAATATGCCTCCTGCCTTGCATTTTTTTTTTTTTGCATTTATCATTACAGTGTATACTATGAAATAAAGTGTTCCTTGTTTGAAAACTTTACTGAAGTTCTGTGTTTGAAATGATTATTTGTAGCACTAGATTCTTGAGCGCAAAATTTGGACACAATGATTACGTAATACTTACATTTAAAGCAGAATTTGTTTGTCCTGCCTGCTCTGATTTTATTACTAGCAGCTACTTAAATGCACCAGAAGCATCAAAATTGCATACAAATGGTTTTTCTCTGTATTATTGTGACATTCACTGTGTCCATTGTTACAAACGTCCACACCTGACGTGACCCCAGTTTTGATGCCATACAGCACACACTTGGATCAAAAACATTTTTTGATGATGGAAATAGTTACTTGAAACATACTACTTTCTAATGGTAAGACTGAAAACAGCTTACTAGGAGTTTGATTTTGAGGCAGTGTGTCCCACTTTAGATCACGACCTTTTGTCACAGGCTCATATATAACTGAAGTTATATTATTGTGTTGATCATGTTCATAATTTATTTGTTTTAAGTTATAAACCCTTTGGCTGCCAACATTTATACATGTGTTTTGATGGTGCAGTTTCCTTTTAAGAACAGTCTTGAGAGACTTCAGGAAGGTTTAGGCTGACCAAAATTGCTGCTGTTGAAAGCTTTGTTTCACATTATAACAATTTGCAAGAAGCTGGAATTCATTATTCAAGCAGAAAGTTGTACAGCATCTTACAGTAGGTGGAACACACTTTGCCAGTGATACCATGATGTCCTAAAGGCAGGAAAAGGGTTCTAATGTAAATGGCAACTGACCTGTTCTCTGATGCTAGATGCACAGCAACGGCAAGGTGTACTTTGAGTGTGACCAGTGTGACTACAAGTGCCGACAACGCTACAAAATGGTGGGACACCAGGAGCGACACAGTCGCAGCCGACTCCTGTGTCACCTGTGCCCCGCCACCTTCATGGACATGCAGTCACTCAACCGTCACGTCACAGCAAAACACACAGGTAGGATACTTATACTACTACTGGTTAACTTACTACTACTACTAGTACTCGTATGAAACTGGCCTCACATTCTTCTTGTTATTCCATTACTTTTTGTTCCATTCCAATTTCCATTCAGCGTAGTTTAAAATGGTATCTGCTTGCTCTGGAAAGCCCATATTACAGAATATAATGCACTCCACCACAGCCATCTCATGCAAGTTTCTCCTGTGTTGCCGCTCAGTTTGATTGAAATTGGCCTTTTCTCATTGTTTCAGGGAGGATTGTCAAGCACTTCCTTTCTGCATGTAATTCTCACCTCCAGTTGATCAACGCTGTAATTTTCTTGAATTTGTTCCCACACAGGTAGTGTCTCAAGTTCTCCAGCAGAAGTTTCAGAACTTTTGAGATGCAGTCCACTTGCGATGATTGCTTTGCCTGCCAGACTGTCAGTTTGGTCCTTTCCCTTGATTCAGAGTCCTAGCTCGGTGTACACAGGTGGATGCTGAACATCATCACATGACAATCTGGGCTTCCTGTTTCACTTTTGTGAAGCAAGCTCATTGAATTGTTTGGATGATGGCATCTGATCTTGCTCACATCTTGAGGCAGTCCACCAGAGAACTGTGATGAAACTGAAAATGTGATGTGATATAATGTACTTTGCAGATAACAAGAGCCTGACGTGTGATCAGTGTGGATTCAGTGCATCATATGCCAATGACTTGAGGGAACATATGCTGAAACACACAGGTACAGGCACATGAGGGTGTATTTGATTCTAACGCTGACTTTATTTAAGATTAGTGAATTTGGTAGTTTCATGTGTGTGTTTTTGTTTTGTTTTTTAGAGTTCTTTGTTCCACATAAATGTTGGTCTGTGTGAGTGCCCCCTGTGTGTGTGTGTGTGTGTGTGTGTGTGTGTGTGTGTGTGTGTGTGTGTGTGTGTGTGTGTGAGAGAGAGATGTATATTTACTGTACGCATATTGTAAGCTTTATCACCACCAGGTACCTGAAGTGGCTGAAGATGTACACACATGAGATGCAGTCAGCCTGCATGTAATTTTGCTTTCAAGACAAGAAAAGTATTTTTCTCTTAGTATCAGTTGGCATCAAGACAAGAAAGCTCTCTCTCTCTTTCTTGTTTTCTGGCTCTCTCAGTCTCAGTAGGTCCAAGGTCGTCTGTCATCAGGGTTCCCACTGTGTTTTTATTATAGTATTAGAAATACATCTAATGGAAATTAAAGTTTAAAACCTATCCCTCTGGCACCTGAAACGAGATGGTGTGCTTGATCAGACCAGAATACAACTTCATTTCGACTTGCCGGTCTTTGCTGCCTGTTCCAGGGGAGATGCTATGCTGTGATGTTGAGGGCTGTGGGTACAGGACACCCTACCTTCGGGCGTTCCGCAGCCACCAGAAGCGTCACAGGGGCGAGAAGAACTACAAGTGCAGCTTGTGTAGCTTTGAGGGCGTGGAGAAGCATGAGCTGGTCCGACACATGCGCTCTCACACGCAGGACAGACCATACCAGTGCTCCAGCTGCCATTTCCGGGCAACTACAAAGTGAGCTTTAAGTTTTGAAGTTTTGGGCTGTGGGTAGTTCCAGTCGCTTGCGTTGAAGACAGCCATCAGCAACAGACACACTTCCTGGCCTGCTGATTAATTTGACAAGAACTTCTGAATTTTGCCTTGGCACTTTTATAAAAAAAAATATTACAGTGGATGGATAGAAGAGATCTCTGCATCTCTGCTATCAATTCAATCAGTATAAAAATGCCTTGCACTCACATGATGAGCAGCACTGACAAGTATGCCTGATGCTAACAGGACTGGACTATCTGGTCTCAGTCAGACACTGAGCCCACCAGTGGCAGACAGAAAAACTGGATTTAAACCTACAACCTCAGTCTCAGTTTTTCGTTTTAAGCGCTTGTCCCCACCATCTTTCTTATTTTCTGTTGTGTGCAGATCTGTGAGCCAGCTTTTGACTTTAATTTTTATGGCTATAATTAGCAATGTAATTAGATCACCCAACATATACTGATAGCATTATCAAAGCTACAGTTTAAAACTAATTCTTTGGTAATAAACATTGATTGTGATCTTTCACACAAGCACTAGGCTCCAGGAAGACCTGTCTGGTCTATTCAGACACTTGGATTCCTTGAGGCTATAACAATATCCGTAATTAGGTCATGGAAAACACAAATTTGTAATCCCAGGACTGTTAAAATCAGTTACTAAAATTGTTTTGAAATGAAAGCATGAACTTTGGGCAGATACAATGCTCCTCTGGGAACATTTTCTGTCTGAAAGATAAACCTAATCTCAGAATACCTTTATCTGTTGTCTGCAACAGTGATTACTGTAATTAGAACAGATGAGTATTGTTCATATGCCCTCACAGGCATTGTTGCATCTGCTCTGCTAATTATTGCATATTTCTCTTGATTAGTCTCCTCATTTGATCAGTTGATGTGATAGCATTATTTCTTGTGGTATGACCATTATTGTGGCACCAGTTTTGTGTGTCACTTCCACTGGAAGTGAAGACAGTTGGTCTTGTTCTGCTTCTGCAAGTCCTGACTCTACTCTCTGTTTTACACTGCTTGCCGCCAGCAAGTCATGTTGAGCTGGTGTTCAGTGACAATGTGTGTAGTGCAGCCATGTGTCGCAATAACAGTGAACTATACAACACAGAGAAGAAGGTGTTATTTGCTACCTGTGCCGCCTCTGTCCCCTGCTACACTCAACATGGTCTTCTGCCTCAGGAAACTGCAGCCACACCTCCCGCCTTCGTCTCCCCCAAGCTGTTACACGTCTAATCACATCTCAGCATTATGAGAAATGTGCCCAGAAAGCCACACTGATCGAGAAGAGGAGGGAAGAATGAACGGGGAAGATCAAAATGATCATAGGTTTTCATGATTGACTTCCATCTGATTTTTCCACCTCTCCAACCCCCTCCCCATCTGCATTTTCAATGCAAGATCCAATGGCACATCCAGGAGGAGGTCTGACATATCCACCTTCATGTAGGACAGCATCAGTGATATCATGCTGCTGACAGAGACCTGGCTGCACCCTGCCAGTGACAAAGCCAAGATTGTTGACCTGGCACCGCCTGGGCACTTGGTCCTTGCCTTTCCCCGCTCTGACCGGGGGTCCAGTGCAAAAGGCTGGAGATCACCTTTGTCGTAAGGGACTCCCCTAAGCTGCATGTCTCTACCACTTCGTCCTTTCCTGTTTAGCACCCATTGTTTTGAAGCTGCTGAGCTGACTCTAACCTACAATGAGCAACTAATCAACTTCTTCTGTATCTACTGCCCTCCACCTAACAAAAACAACAAATTCTCTGACTCCATGTTTTTCTATCAGTTTTCCGACTTTCTTGAACACTCATGACAGTCTGCATGGCACAACACTTCTTTTTGGTGACTTAAACAGCAACTCCAGAAAACTACATGAGATCACGGTGTTTTTAAACCTAACCCAGTCTGTTTTTGAACCTACTCACAACCAAGGCCATCTGCCTGACTTAGTGTTTTCCCAGCAAAGTGATAACATCCTCATTTCTACAAAACTACACCTGGACTAAAATCTGACCACACTGCCCTCTTGTGCAAACTTGATGTATCTGTACCCGTACAAAAACCTGAAACTTTCTGATACCAATGCCTCAAAAAGTTTGACATTGGCGCCTTAAACAAGATCTCTCTTATGCTGCCTCACAAACTAGCTGTATCAGTGACCACAATAGTCATCTCTGTTCTGTTCTTGACAAGCACGCCCCTCTCTGCCATTGCACAGCCCATACAAGGAAGCTGACGCCCTGGTTCAGCAGTATCGCAGAGCAGTTCTGTGAGCTGAAATGGGAGGATCAGCAGGCAGAGAAATGACTCAAATCTAAGCTCACTATCCACAAACAAATACAGGACTCCATTAAACAGAAAATACCAAACCTTAAAAACAAAGTGTAACAAACTGACTACTTTGCCCCTGATTCAGTCTAGCACAATGTGTAAACAGCTCTTTCAAAACTTCAACACCATTCTCGGCAACAACATTTTTTCACCTCTTCCTTTAACAGTTGACTCTGACAACCTCCCACATGTCTTTTCTGATTACTTCATCGTGAAAATTTGCACCATCGGAAACAATTTTCATCCTCCAATTTCCAAATCCAGCTGCTTGCCTTAATACCTCTTTTGCTGAAATCCCTTGCTAACTTTTGAGCCTATCACTGATGAATTTGTCTGAAAAATAATCAACAATACATTTGCCAAGTCTTGTGAACTCGGTCCCATTCCCACCATGCTTCTTTATGAAAACCTTGACATCCTATTGCTGTTAATCACAAACATCATTATCACATCTCCTACCATGGCGTTGTACCATTGATTGAAGACTGCCATTGTCAGACCTGTGTTGAAAAAGCCAAGTCTTGACCACACACACAAAAAAAACCCTGAAGAAATCACAAAGCAGGCTGACACTTTCATGCCAGGACAGGTGCTTTGCTTTAATTTGTACCCCGGTACAAAAATCTTAAGCTTGGTTTTGTGAGAATGAAGTACATTTAGAAACTCATGCCTTTCAGTTTCACATTCTCCAAAATAAATGCTCTTCTTTTTATTGTCTGTGCTCAGAACAAAATAACGAGTGAAAATATGCACACATTGATTGCTTTAAATTGTCAACATGTGTCTTATGTTTTTAATACTTACTACAGATGTTAATGGCATTCACTGCATCAAAAGTGCAAAAGAAAGAAAGTTCTATATGTATAAATTCATGAAAAACATCAGCGTTGTCAAAATATATTAAATTTGCTTCTTTTTTGGTTTTGTTCATTTGTTCATTTGTTTATGTATATATATTTGTATATATATATTTGTTTATATATATTTGTTTATTTGGGCATTCTGAAAAAAAGTCCAGCACCAGAAAGAAGAAAAATATGCTAGTATGGGTTACAAATACAGTCACTGTTTTACTAATTAATGCATTGCCAATCTTTGATTGATTAATGTGTCCCTCATGGATGGCCTTAAAGATGTCTATGTGGCTGAAAAAATCAGTATGGTTAAAATTGTCTGCGTGCAGCAGCTCAATACTTCACTCCAAAGTGCAGTGAGAAAATACCTTAGGTCTTTAACTACTTGAGATCTGCCACAGAGAAACCCCCAAACCAGAGGGCACCTGCCAGCATGGTGGATGACACTGCACTGATATATGTGATGGTTACAAGTGTAGGGAAACAGTTAAAGTGGAAGAAGGGGTGGCAGGTGGGGCAGGGGGGGGGGGGGGGGTATGAGGCCCCAATTATGAATGAAGGGTCAGCTGCTGTACTGTCAACTTTGATCCATGTCAGTAGGAAATGCTATGGATTTGTGTATTCCACAGTGATGAAATGGTATGTCAGGAAAAAAATAAAAAAGATTTATATATAATCCTGATGCTTTTTGCTTTTTATTTAAAGTATGAATGTTATTGCTGGTGTTTGTCGTTGTTTCAGGTATGGCGTCCTGTCCCACATGCGCCATATCCACCAGCAGCAGACGGAATTCTACATGTGTGACAAGTGTGCCTTCAAAACCACCTACTCCTCCAGCATGGCTAAGCACCTCAAGAGTCACATGGGGGCCTTCACGTGCCCACTGTGCAAACAGAGCTTCCCCGCCCTGCCCAACCTACAGAGGCATGTACAGCAAGTCCATCAGCTGGACAATGTGGAAGTGGTCAAAAACACGACCAAAATCAATGTCAAGGACTACCTGTGCACAGAATCCGAGAAACCCATAATGGAATCGTTGATGACAGATACGATGAACGTTGACTCCCAAGACCTTCCACCTCTGGCAATGGTGGACATGGATAGGTCACGTATAGACCCCATGAAGCTGAGTTTTCACTTTCAGGATATGGCACAGGGCCCTTTCATGTCAGGTGGCAGTGGGGTGAATCTCACACGGTCCAGCTCCATCCCTGATCTCTTCACCTTCTCCGGCATGAATCGCTCCAACTCCCAGTCAGACTTGTTCACGTTCTCAGGCATCAACACCATGACTCGCTCCAACTCTATGTCCGATTTGGTCTCGTTCGCCACCAGCATGTGTGCCGACATTGTTGAACCTGTCAACATGGATGTCAATTTGTCTGACGCCACTGCCCCTTCCATGGATGTCAGTGGGTTGTCGCTTGGTGATGGGCCAGAGGTGTCATTGACAGTGGGAGCGAGGCCTGGGTCACCAGGGGGCGTTGTGCTGGGCCTGCAGTGTTCAAAATGTCTGGTTCTGTTGATGAATGAGGAGGTTGTGCAGGCTCACAGCAAGACATGTACTGGCACTGTTCAGCTGGTGTAGGTAGTTTAAACTTGAGGCACAGCCATTTTCAGTGTGTGGCACTTTTCATGAGCATCAGCATGGAAACTCATAGTTTGCGATGTGCACAATCAGTGTGATAATGTTGCAACACTTAATGTAGAAATTAGTTTTCGACAAGGCAGAACTGACAGGATCAGAAAACACAATTATCTGAAGCACTGTCTTGGAGGATTTGTTGGGGGGGGGGGGGGGGTTTGCAGGAAGGTTCTGTGAATTTTTTGTTATAATTTTGTGGTGGAGAAAGGTTGTTTCTTATAGATTTGTTTTTGATTTTTTTTAAACTGGAAATGTGTTGTTATTGAAAGGGTTTTCTGGATGTTTACTGCATGGTGTAGCTATGATCCATAAGATTTTGAGAAAAAGAATTGCTACTTTTTGATGAGTAATTTCTCCAGCCATTGTTAAAGTGATGGTCTGGTATTCCTATATTGATGTGTCCTTCTAGTCTTGTTTTGTTAATCTTTTTTTTTTTTTTTTTTTTTAATGGGTTGTGGGCTTTTTTGGCATTTTACCTGCTATTAATAATTATGCTCAGCATTATTAGTTTTAGGAGTTGTGTTAAAGGAGTGCCGGCTTGTTTTTGTCAGTTACCATGTGCCACATGCATTCTATTTATGATGTTTATCCAGAAGGTTTGTGAGTGAGTTTAGTGTTCCTACTAATACAATGTTGGGTTGCGAGCTGTTCCAATTATTTATAACTCTGTTAGTAATAAAATGTGCATACTGATTAGCAAGAACTGGCTTCTTGTCTAGTTTGAAAGGGTGCCCTCTTGTTCCAGCAGATTCATTCAGCATGAACAAGGAACAGTCTCATAATCATAACAACCCTGTATAATTTTAAAAGTTTAAATCATATCACCTTATGCTCTTCTGTATTCCAGGCTAGGTAATTTTAGTGCCATTAGGCTTTGTTCATACGCCAGTCCAGGTTGTTCATGCCAGTAAAGCGCCTTTGCACATTTTCAGTACCAGTCACATTTTTTATTAAACAAGGTGCCCAGCTTTATAAGCTATGTTTTAAAAGATCTCTTGGTGTTTTCATGTTGTCCGTAGCTTGGAACCTATTTGTTTTTCATATCAGATTCCCTCTCCACCCTCAGCCATTTGCTTTGTATACACGTGTTCAGTGACTTAATGGAACTAGCCATCTCAGCTCCAGTAGGGGGAAAACTGTATGAATTCTGATTCATTTTGGTCTTCTTTTTCTTCTTCTTTTTTTCAGTCACACTATTATTATTATTACTATGATTTTTTTGATTTTTTTTTTAATCTGCCAGCTAATGTTACCCAAAAGGCCACTTATAGTGAGCTAATAGAGAACCCTCTCTAGAACACTGTTGTACATCATCAATAGTTCACTCTAGAGAGGAAACATCGCAGAATAAAAATGAAAACCATATAATTTCTTCTGTGAACTGCATATAGAACTGAGAACTTCTGATGTTCTGTCTGTGACAGCGAAGGCACATTGTGATGTCAAACTCAAAGACGGGGAAAGAGCACACAAAGAACGCATTGGGGACACCAGCAATTTGTAAAATCTATATCAAGTTGATAGTACTTCCAACTGTGATTTGTTCATACTGTGGGTCATGTTTGTTTTTTCGTTTCCCTTTTTTTCGCTGTCTCTCGCTGTCTGTCTTTCCCTCTCTCTGCTTTCCTCTCTCTCTCTCTCTCTCACACACACACACACATACACACTTCACGTTAACTGTGATGCTTTTATTCACACTTTCAAATGCAGTGTCAGCAAACAGTCACAGTAACAATCAGACAAGTGAGAATCAGACCATTTTATCCTCTGCAGTCAGGCACTTTACCAACAATCTGCCCACACATTTTCTCCTGCGCTATCAAGTCAGTCAACAGTCATGCAAACATAACAGTTTGGTAGATGTAACTTTGAATCTCACTTTTATACGCAATATCAAATGCATCCATACTCACACAAACAAAAAGAACAAAGCAAACAAATATTTTTAAAAAGGAAGGTAAGCAACAACAAAAATTATATTTTAAACATTAAACAATCATCAAACTGTTACAGAAACTTGAACAAAGTTGGTTAGCTGTATTTAATCCTTTTCTTATTGCCCAAAGGTTACAAATTCACAACCACTTACTCCTGTTTCACACATTTATTTCACCAAAGGAGCTTTGCAGGATGTGTGTATTAGCACCACACCACAGTAGAGAATGAGAAAAGGTTGGGGGGAGGTGGAAGGGGGCAAACGGAAGACTGAAGACTTGTTTTAACACTGGATGTTTCCGGAGAGGTTCTGGTGACAACCAGGATCCCAGGAAATGGCAGAAGATGGAATAATGCTACAGTGTCACCACAAGAATGATGTTAAAATGAGCATTGGTGTAAGCCATTTTAATGTTCTATCAGTTGCAGGGTGGTTGGCTGTGTGTGTGTGTATGTGTGATCTAGGACAATGTCCATAAACAACTGATAAAGATGGGGGGGGGGGGGGGGGGGTGCAAAACAACTTATGAAGAGGGGAGGTGCAAGATCACAAATGTGTCCATAAAAATAAAACAAATCTGAAACAAGAATGACTGCCAGCATTCTAGAAACAAGATCCAAGCACATAAAACGTTCAAAAGAACGCTATTTATTTAAACAAGGCACAACCAGCAAACTTTTCGGGTAA
Organism: Alviniconcha strummeri; assembly: GCA_963584105.1. Classification (NCBI taxonomy): domain Eukaryota; kingdom Metazoa; phylum Mollusca; class Gastropoda; family Provannidae; genus Alviniconcha; species Alviniconcha strummeri. The sequence goes on along the minus strand of OY757550.1, from coordinate 19,137,032 downwards.
TCCCCTCTGTCAAGCTACAAAACAACACTTGCACAACAGCTAAACAGTCAAAACCAATGAAAAATGAAGTCAAAAACTAAAGAACTTATTTGTTTTTGGTTGAGCTATGTTGTTTACTAGGCCAGTGTTTGGAAGAAAATTTGCTGATTTTGCCTTCTCCAAATAAATAGCGTTCTTTTGAACCTTTTATGTGTCTGGTGTCCATAAAATCACACCTTAAGAAGAGAAAGGAGGCTGAAGGTGGAATCTAACAGAGGTCCGTCTGCTTAACAGCCTAATGCCTTACAGCTAGGCCAAACCAGCTCACCAACAGCATATATTCAGTAGTCCCACCTTGGAGCCTGGAGGTGTGCTAGGACAGCATACAGTCCATACTCAGTGGATTCCCTTGTAAGACAGTGGGTGGGACCATCAAAATGATTACTACCTCAGAAAACATTTTTTTAAATGTCTTGAACCAAATAAAGATCATGTTTGCTATGTATGTTGGAACCTCTTAGTCCATGTCCTGAGCTGGTTTCACTGTAAAGCTGATACAGGAAACGCCAAATTTCAAACAGATCCTGTGAACAGAAATGTACTTGATTTTTGCTGAAAATGTGCCAAGTGGTCCAGTGGACTGCACTAAATGGTGAAGTCAAGAAGTAGGCCCCTATGGGGATCCAGGGGGTAAAGCTCCCATACAAATATATCTATTTAAACCCTTCTTTGGAGTTGAACATTTCACAAAAGAGATTGGTTGAACAGTAAAGGTCTCTTGTTGGATGAGGAGAGGAACTAGCTTCTGAACTGGCCCTGAAGTGCTAAACAAGATTCTACACCAATCAGAGATGGGGTTCTAGCTATGCAGATCACCATAAAAACAAAGGAGTACCTTGTCTGCAAATTATGACCCAAAAGCAAGCAACAAAACAGCAACAACAAACCAAAATGACTATAATTCTGTTTTTCCCAAGGAAGCCAGCAAGGTGATTCTCTCCAAGTGATTCTTGAACTGGCCCGGAACATCAGTCACTGCAACAATTGACAAAAATATTTGGCTTTGTTTAAATTTTCACACACCTCCACATCTAGCACATTTTTTCCCTCAGCAAATTACGGTCATCTTCCAAGGAGAAAGCCAGCTGCAGCAGGGAGGCACCACAATTTACACCACACTGCACCACCTCAGTTCAAGGTAAAAATACTATAACAATCAAATATGACTTGTGTATCATGTATGGGAGGAAAAACAAAGAACAGTTAGTGGGATTAAGTAGCTTCATGAGTGGGGAAAAATTATTCAACCATATTTGAAAAGAATTTTTTTTGTATTAAGAAACTTGCCATAAGCAAGACAGCTGCAAGGAACATAATCACTAAATCAGACAGGTGTGTCCACACACTGAAATACTAACACTAACAGTTTGTAACACTCCAGAGCATCAAGGCTGTATAGTGTACTCACAAGAATTTGTTTTAGAGTCCATTTTGCACTCATTTTCAGCCAGGGGTGTGCTGCCGGTGTTCTGAAAAGAAAGAAAAAAATAGCCAGATCACTTGATCATGAATCACAGTGCAGTGTCCATCATCATCTGAAATACGACTTAAAAAACAAGCATAAAACATTAAGCAACTTTGGTATGAATCTTGCCCTGATATAAATGTCCTGGCTGACCGTGCATAAAAAAAGAGTTATTTACTTTGTTAACTTAGTATGAATCTAAATGTCTCGTGGGTGCATAATATATATATATACTATGGTGTGAGACATATTCCCCCCTAAAAATTACTAAGAAATTTATCGTCGAAACATGCATGCTTTTGACACTGGCAAGAATCAAAACAAGAGACATATTTCTCATGATTATGAGTCATATATATACAGGTGACATTATGCATATTATATATTGCCCTCAAGGAACAAAGTTAGATAACTCTTGTTCTTGCTGGCCATGCAGCAATGCACTCTTGGCTCACTGCCCTCCCATGAGAAGGTCAACAATTTGCATAGGTGCCACACAGGCATGTGTGCGTAACATTTTTTTTAGCAGTTAGAAGCCAGTACCCAGCTCATGGCTGGATTTCCCCACTTCCTGCTTTCACACAAGTATGCACCCTGCATCTTTCTACAGACTTTGCATGCTCCTCTGACACTCGCGGCGTGCAATGACAGAGCTATGTTAGACCACTGGCTGACTATCCTCTCAGTATTAGAGTGGGACAGCTACGTCAGATCACTGGCTGACTATCTTCTCAGTGGGAGACACTGTATCATAATGGTGGTCAGTGTTGCATCTTTGGCTGATCATAGTGCAGTTACATCATAACCGCTATGCAGGACAGCATCAGTTCTTTGATGACTGCTAATTTGTGGAGCCAGGTTGAGTAAACATCTAATACCTCTTCCTGACATTCCTCCATATGATAAATTCCCTTGAATAATAATAATAATAATGATGGAAATTTGCAAAGCACCTACCCTGTGGCTCAAAGCACTGAACATGTATGCATAATACAGCACACATAATGCACATCGAAATACAAAATGTTATCAGCAATTTAACAAAACTGATGAAGACTTTGGTCAGAACTGTCTCAAGCAGGGATGGAGGCAAGGAGTACTGAGATTGAGGTCACCATGAGCGCAGAGCATGAAGAATGATGTACAGAGGCTTTTAGTCTAAGTTAGACCATTTATTCTGGACTATACAAATTGCAGTGAAGTGCAACAGTGACAAGTGATGATGCTATTTATAGAAACCACTTCAGTTTGAGACATACTGGGTGGCAGAATATACATATTTTTGTAGTCCTTACATAGTTGCTGTTATAATGATTATAGTAGTTTACTCAGTTGCTGTCATAATGATTATTTCTGTGTTATTCAGGCCTGAAATGTGTGACACATTTAATCATTTAGCATTTAGTAATGCTGGCCAAGAAATTAACATCACCAAAAAGTATGAATTTAACATTCAGATCATAGCACTCCAAGCTACGAGTATGAGCTACTCAAGGCTGAAAAATCCCACATTACTGATCAGATTCAAAAGGTACATGCTACTTTGGCTGTTTCTTTAAATGTGCAACACACCTCTATTCATGATTTAATGTCACTATTGTAATTCTAAAAAGAAATCTCCATGTGAGTAAGTTAAAGGATAGTAAACAAGATGCAGCTTTTAAGCAGTTACTACTACTTAATTGCACAAAAAAGATGAGACTTACAATAGCTTCAAACTGCTGGAGAGTGACACCGGGTCCGGACAGAGTCAATGTAAAGGTCTGGAAATACAGATATGATGTCTGACCTCGAGCCACAGTACACAGCAAACTCTGTCCATCATCGATCATCTCCATGCTCACATGCCATTGCTGCAACATACATGCTGCTGTACATTATTTGAATACCAAAAATAATTATCAGTCAAAATGTTACAAGAGTGTATACTTGAGTCTTGATACAATGATAGCGTAACTTCTGGCTTTAACTGAACTAATTTGAAGGCACTGATCTCTTCAGTGACTAATATATATATATATACAAACACAGACAAATGGGACTCTAGAATTAGAAGAAATCAACCACAGAATTACTTGCCAAAACAGAACAGACCAAAACACACACACATTCAAATGGAGAATTTTTGTTGTACAATATTCTATTGAATCTAGACCTTGTCCACTGAATGTACGTATATAAATCACAGTCTTGCTTGAAGCCTACAGCAATGTGAGTGCTGATGTGCAAAATATGGTACTAGTTTTACCCCATGGCAGTCTGCAACACTTGCGCATAAATACGTTTTGCTTTCAAAAATACCTCGCTGTAATTATAAGTCAGTGAGGTGTTTAAACTGACTCTTTTTTCATGCCTTCAGCACTTAATTCATCATGTACATTATTATTATTATTATTATTATTATTATTAAGTTATATTTTTTAAATTGGAATCAAATCAAACATTTCCTGCAGATATTGGATTACCGGTAGTTTATAGTACTCACCTCATGTGTGCCTCCCTGTGCTTGGTATGTGAAGGTACATTTGTAATTATTCTGAAACATAGTTTAAACAATCAGTCAAGCATGATCAATTCAAAGAATGTTGGACAACACTAAAAAGAAAGTTCTGATATCCCTGACATACTTTCAGTATTAACTTGTAACCTCACCCATTCTTTTTCATAGACCATGGTCTGTCCTCCAGGTTTAACATCAAAAGACTCCTGTGTGCTATCATCGCCCACACTTCGTGCAAAATAATGCAAAAATATCACCAAAACAACAAACTGTTTCATTCTGCAAGCCAAAAACTTAAAGCAGACGGCCCAAGTCGAAAAACCGGAAGCGCATGCTGTCCTATGAAACGCGCCCGTGTGTCAGAAGTGAACCAATCATCAGCGTAACTACATCAAGACCTTGACCTCTGTGGGTCAAAGGTTTACTATCAATTCCAGCATGGCTGCTCCTGTCAGGTTCGACGGTCGAGTTGCTCTTGTTACCGGCGCAGGCAATGGTAAGCAAATGAGACTGGTTTTAATTTGAATGCCTGTGTTTGATCTTCCATCTTATAAAGTGTCATTATAAATACCACTTGGTGTGTGCTTGCCTGTCAACCAAGTTAACAAGCAGAAAGTAAATAACGATTCCAGAGTCCAAAGACCACCTTTGGCTTTGAGGTTGAAACAAAACTTTCGATTTTGTGTTTTAATTATTCATCTGCGGACAGTTTTCTGTTTTCGTGTCCTAAATTATTGCTTTCGTGTACAGTCCAGTTTGTGCCCACTTTTGGTTTGCAAGTCCTGTTTGAAATGCTCAAGCCAAGCTGCTGGATGAAGCAAGAAAGAAGAAGAAGAAGAAGCGTACATTTCAAGATCTTTGGAGTGGGCAGCCACCTTCTAGTAAAGCAGAAACTGCTTGGAGATTATGCTGCGCCTTTGGGGGGTCTGCAGAGTCCTATAGAGTAAAGTGGTATGAGAAAGTAGTTTTTTTTTTTTTTTAGACAGGCACTGATGCCCACAGGGTCACCCACCATCGTCTGCTGTATAGACTATTCCCATGAGAGGAAATTTTACAGTGCTCTGCCCCTGCGTAAGGCGGAAGTTTATTGACTGGGACGTTCCGGCGGCTATGTGTTACAGTTACAATGTGTTGCAATGTGTTACAGGCCTACTGGGTGTCGCCTGAGCGAAGGCAGTTTTGATCAACCGCAATACTAAAAAAATAACTACCATGGTGAAGGATACTAGCTGTGTGTGCTGTTTGAACTATGAAGGAAAGGAGGTGGAGGGACGTGAATTTAAGTTGCCCAGATTAATTGCCGACAAGAAACTGCGGAAAGTTAGGTGGTCACCCCTCATTCGAAACTGGTCAAAAAGTGACAGCATGTTTGCCACTATAATCTGCACAGCTTTGTTTTATACTATTTTATCTACTTTATTTTGGACAGAATTCTTTCAGTATTCTGATGCTTTTAAAAATTGGGATGGGGATGTATATTTAAAGAGGATTCATAATAAAATCACCAAGCCTGTGTGCTATCATTACTGTTTCCACGCTACAATGAGACATGCGGCCTAATCCAAGCCCTAACCCATCAGCAGTGTGCCTTTAATTTATTTTGTAATCTTTAATTTTTCATTCCAGACCAAAGTCTCCTGTTGGCGCATGTATGCCAACTGTGTTTGTGCCTTTATATAGCAGATTGTAAATATAAGGTTTGAGTGAGACAGTGGTATTGATGACATTTGCTTTCCAGAAATTCCACTGACATTGTGACAAGCATCACATTTAATTATTTTTTTCTGTCTAAAAAACCTGGAGTAGTTCAGAGTATAGCTTTTCATATTACACCCACTGCTACTTACTAACATGTTGTAAGGAATGTGGCCTGAGTTTTACCTTTTGGCTTCTCACTTCATTTGTTTGTTTTCAGTCAAATGATCAAAATTTCTTTAAACTTAAGAGAGGTCTGAAGCACAACAATGTACATTACAGCAATATACAATTTATATCTATACATATTCAAGAATATTCATTTGTTCTCTGTAAACACAGGAAATTCAAGTTATGGTCACAAGCTGTGCTTAAAAAAATAAAAAATAATGCATTTCACAAAATGCAGTCCCCACACTGGCACACAGTTATTGATGTAGTTTTGTGGTTTTACATTTTGTTAATATTTACTTTTCAGTTTCATTCATATGTGTGCTTCTGTGTTCTGAGAGGAAAATAACACTAACTGACAAGTAACTGAATAAATCATTAAATGTCTACTTGATTTTTATTACCAATTATGAAAAGTTTTGTTAAATAAGCAAATAAAGAGATTGACTTGAACTGATTCTGCTTCCTCTTTTAAAACTGTCCTCATAAAACACCTGCTCAAAAACTAATTTTTAAACCTCTTGCTTAATCTCTTCATTTTCTTTATCACTTAACTGTGTGTGTGTATTTTCAAGTTCCAGTTCTCTCTTCAGTCTTTCCATTTTGAAGCCCGTCTAATAAAATTGCTCCTCATTGTAGGAAAATAAAGTATGATAGATTACAACGGACAAGTTCTGCCTTTGTGCCCCTGACCAGCTGTCCATTTTTCTTCGTCCATACTTTTAAATTAATGTTCGTCGAGTGAAATGACCTTGCACTCGCCGCTGTTGACTGGCAGCCCGAGACGACATATCAGTCGGCAAGGGGCGATACTCGTACCAAACTCGTGCCTCGCTCATGGGAATGGTCGATAGCCAGCCCACTAGAGTGACTAGACAGAAATTCCAAACCATTTTATAGGACATTTTGACGGAAAGGACCAAAGCTGCCATGCATGTGCGCATAAGTTTCATTGGGTCACCAATGCTCCACCATGTGAGCCTGGCCCAGTATTATATTTAGATGTGGAAGAAGTGTAGATCTATGTAGAATTGTGAGGTCCCACCACCTTGGAATGTTGGACTGCTACTACAGTACAAGTCCAGGCACACATCTCTCCTCGTCCACTACCTGCCCCTCCACCCAACCTCCCCCCTCACAGCCCACCCCTAGCCCATGGACACTGGTCCATACATCTCTGCAATGCACTCTCATCATTCATTCATTTAATCTCTCTCTCTCTCTCTCTCTCTCTCTCTCTCTCTCTCTCTCTCTCTCTCTCTCTCTCTCTCTCTCTCTCTCTCTCTCTCTTTGGAAAAATTGTTACTGACATTTCAACTCCGGATGAACTTTGGCACAGGGTCAGGGTGAAGTGTCATAGCAATGGTAATTATTGCTAATTAATACTATATAATAGTACATTTTATTTCAAGGGAACCTGTATTGCTGACATATATATATATAAGCATGTCTGTTTTACCTAAAATTTAAATGTGTGCCTATTTCCTGTTTGGTGTTCATTTTAACTCAAAGTGGACAGTGGGTTTATCTGTTTCTGTGGATGAATGAATGAATGAATGATTAAATAAATCAAAACTTATATATATATGGCACATAAATGCTTCCACACAAAATCTTGCATGTTCACAGTGCCAGATACAATATAGATAGATAGGCTCTCACAAGATATAACTACCAAAACACATTTATACTTGTAAAACACAAACAGCCATTACCCACCCCACCCCCTCCTGATAATGCAGCTACACATAGCAGTTAAATGTACACATTTTGTGGGATTTTTAAGTTTTAATGTGACTGCAGTTGTTATTTTAGGGTACACACACACACATGTATATCTATATATATATATTATAAGACAGTCTGGGCAGCAGTCACTTACTTAGAAAAAAAGAGTTGTGTCTTATGCATCTGGCTGAGAGATGTGAAACATGTGTGAGCTCAATATCTAACTCTAAGGCGTATGATAACAGCTTCTTGAATGATGCTCTATCTTATCTACAAGTCCTTTGACACATGAGACTGAAAACTGCTCATAAGTAAATTAACCGTGCCCCATTCTAAGGTCTCAGATGAACAACAGATAAAATCATAGATATGTGGTGACAGGTCAGATTATCTCTGTCTTTCAAGACAGAGTCTCTGGGTGATCATCAGCTATTAGTTTTATGAGACATTACACAAGTACACACATGCATGCACACACACACACACACACACACACACACACACACATACACACACACACACACACACATGAACGCATGCACACATGCATGCACTCACACACACACACTCACACACACACACACACACACACACACACACACAAACACACACACACACACACACACACACACACACACACACACACACACACACACACACACACACACACACGAGGTGAAAAAGTAAGGCAGATGTGAAGAAAAGGGGGCCCCCCTCCTCCACTCCCCAAAAGAGGAATGTAAATAATGCAATTAAGGGGAAAGCAATCAAAGAACAATTTGTACAGAAACAAATTCAGGGAATGCAGTTTGCTTGAGTGAAGTAGATTTTGTTTTTGTTTTGCGGATCTGCATAGAAAAGAAAAAGGTAGGCTCTACTGTGTCAAGATATACTGATGACATAACACATACAGTGGTACATAATACAAGTGAACAGTTGTACTAACTTGTAGTACTCAAGGGGGGGGGGGGGGGGAGAGACTTTTTTTTTTATTAAAAAAAAAAAAAAAAAAGAAGAAGAAAAGAAAATGACTTCATCAAGAGAAGTTGTTCCATGCACTGTAAACTAAAGCAGTGGAAAAATCTCTGCGGGATTCTTTTTGCTAATTTCAGGTCTCAGGGTTGTGTTATTATGCAAAAGTCCAGCCTGAGTCTTGTTCGGTCTTTACAATTACAGATGCTCACAGCTGTCAGTACAGTTAGAAAGTATGTTAGTAGGTTTTATGGTACTGATAACTTAGACAATGAGTGAATGACAGCGTAATGTTATTATACAGTTAGTTGCTTCAATTCTGCCTTCTGTGGCCGACCTGGGAAAGGCTGATTGCGCATAATGTGAATTTGTTGGTGTTACTCTCCTTGGTAATAGTGTTGTTGAGAATGACTCAGTGAGGACAACATTCTGTTGGGAGTTTAAAGGAGCGTTTTCATTTGCATGGTGATGATGCTGAAGACATCCAGACTTCTAGGTGAAGAGGCAATAGAATTTTTTTTACACAAAGGATGAACATACAAACATGAACATTATCAGTAAACTCATGTTCGGGGGGGGGGGGGGGGGGGGGGGGGGGGTTGCTCAGGTGTGAAGCTGCTACCTTGTCTTACTCATAATTACAAACTGCTGATTACAGTACTCATTCTTCACAGTGGATTCATTTGATCCTTCTTGCTTTTGTGTTCACCTCTTCTTCTTCTTCTTCTTCTTCTTCTTCTTCTTCTGTTTTCTTTCTTAATTTGTTGTTGTTGTTTAGAAAAAGAAAGATTCCAAATCAGGAGTCTGCTTAATGACTAAAAACTGCCAGAACAATGGCATGTAATGGTCTCAAAGTACAGAGAAGAAAAAAGAAAAGAAAAAGAAAAGAAAAGAAAGGGGAAAAGAGAGAGAAAAATAAGAAAAAACAAAACAAAACAAAAAGAGAGAAAACCCCCAGCAGTGATCCATGCTGATGTGTCCAGTCAATCTGAGGGTTGTAACTTGTAATTGAGTTAATGAAGCTCTGGTCTCTGTGAGTATTGCTCTCTTCTTCCCTTCAGGTAAAGTGACTATTTCCTTTTTGTATCGAATGGAAGATTGGGCTTTAGAGCGAAGAATGTTTACATAGTAGTTAGTAGTGTGTGCATGCGAACATGTGACCGTCAATGAACTCTGTTGTAAACTACTGAATTAATTGGGTAATTGCATGATGAACAAAATATATTGAGGAACTAAACTGAAAACTAGGTCAACAAAACACACACATTAAAGCAATATTGTGTATAGCGTTCTTGATTTTTGCATGTCTGTTTGTTTTGGAAACCTATTTAATTCTGTCAGCCAAACATTGTGCATATGATATTGCCTTAAATTTGTAGTACAGATGTACTATCTTTATCTGTCTGCAGGCCTGGGGAGGGCGTATGCACTGGCTTTGGCAGAGAGGGGTGCAGCTGTTGTGGGTACGTTTGCACCGAACTGGAGTTAAAAACAGTTAATAGTGAATTTATATTAGAGATTAGCACACTTGTCAGTGAGATACCATGCTAGAGAAATGACCCCTATTATTATTGCTACAGAAAGCAGAGTTTAACACTAACAGTTAACATAGGACTAAGAAACTTTGTTTTTCCCTTATTTATGTGGTGTAATGTTACAATTGCTGTAACTGTAGGTCTTGCTTTATCTGGAGGCACAGAGACAGCTGGTTAATATTCAGGTGGAAAAATAGACCACCATTAAATCACTTTTTGAGGATATAGCTTGCATGCCTAATTGTGTTTGCTGACAATGTTACAAGCCAAGTGAAAGTTGCCTTGGGCATTTTACATTTTTAGGTCTTTGTTGTGTTCATGTGACACATTTTTCCCTTTGTTTATTGTCTCAGTTGCAGATCAGTTTGTGCTGTTATTACAAGTAAAAGCAAATCTAGCACGTTTGTTGTGTGCTGTTATTACCACCAGTAAAAGCAGATCCAGCAAGTTCAGTTTGTGTTACTAGTAGTCTAGTAGCAATTAAGGCGAATCTAACAAATTCAGTTTCTGCTGTTATGACCACATTACCAGTAAAGGCAAAAAAAATTTTTTAATTTTTTTATCTGGCAAGTTCAGTTGTGTTGCTATTACCAGTAAAGACAAATCTAGCAAGTTTGATTTGTGTTATTATTACCAATTAAAGCAAATCTAGCAAGTTCAGTTTGTGCTATCATTACCAATTAAAGCAAATCTAGCAAGTTCAGTTTGTGCTATCATTACCAATTAACGCAAATCTAGCAAGTTCAGTTTGTGCTATCATTACCAATTAAAGCAAATCTAGCAAGTTCAGTTTGTGCTATCATTACCAATTAACGCAAATCTAGCAAGTTCAGTCTGTGCTGTTATTCCCAATAAAATTTTAAAGCAGATTTATTGTTTACATTTTACTTGATGTGTCTGTCTTCTGAGAGAGAAACACTCTTTCACCCAGGTTTCCTCTGCATGACTCCTCTCCCTCTCTTTCTCCATCTGACACACACACACACACACACACACACACACACACACACACACACACACACACACACACACACACGCACATGCACACACACACACACGCACATACACACAGAGGCAGGTATACACACACATGTATGCATTTACACACACACATTCACTTGCACACATACAAGAATGCATGCCTACTCACATATGCATGCCTACATGCACACACACACACACACACACACACACACACACACACACACACACACACACACACACACACACACACACATGAACATTCATACACATGCATACACATGGATAAATATATCATTTTTTTTAAATTTAGTTTGTGGAACAGTAAAAATAACTATGTGTCTTTGTTTTCCAGTGAACGACCTTGGTGGTGACATCAAGGGTGGCGGGAAAAGTTCAAAGGCGGCTGATCGAGTTGTGTTTGAAATTAAGTCAAAAGGTGGAAAGGCTGTGGCTAACTATGGTGAGTGCCTTACTGAACTATGGCACGTGTACGGGAATGGGGATAACTTGGTGGCTAGAGTGCTGGACTTGTGATCAAAAGGTCACAGGTTTGAGGCACTGCAGGAGCGGTGGGAAAATTTCTTCGCCAGTGTCGACTTACTGTGCCAATTCTTATTTTGGTATCCATTTCACCCGTGTGTCACTGCAGCAGCACGTAAAAGATCCCGGTCATTCTGCCAAAAATGCAGGTGGCAGGTTACAGCTAAATATGCACGCACCTTACATATGTGGCTTTGCAAGAGGTGACATGGTTGTATGGTGTACACAGAACATGCCAAGACAGCAGCAGTTTCACATGGCACCAGCCATGGCAGTCAGTGGATTTTTTTTTTTAAATGCACTTTTAAAAGCTAATCATTCATGTTGAATCCCATGCAAACACAGTGAGTCTGCTGAAGAGTGAAAGAATAGCGCTATATAAAAGCGATCAAGAACAAAAATATGTGCAGACTGTAGATTACATTCAGCAATGTATTGTTGTTGTTTTTGTGACAGGCAGAATGCAAGAGGTCTGTTTTTAAGCAGAAATTAGGCTAGGCAGGAAAAGGAATTGTAGGGTCCAGAATGTACACTGCAATTTGCGAGTGTACATACTCATAAACTTCTTTTTGTTAAGAGGAGGCTGGTTGATAATTTGTCACGCACAGCTCAGAATAATCATCAAATAATGCATTTCACATGTCCTGCTTGTCCTACTTGTTCAGATTCAGTGGAAGAAGGAGAGAAGCTGGTGCAGACTGCACTGCAGAACTTTGGCAGAATTGGTGAGTGTGTTGTAGTGACATTTGCAATACTGTTTCAGGTCTGTCACTTTTGGAATGATTGTCAATGCATAAACAAAAATTGAAACAGGCACAACTGCTAGCGTTCTGAAACAAGATCCAAACACACAAATGGTTCAAAGAAAAGCTGTTTATTATGACAAAACACAACATGCAGGTTTTCGGGGTAAGCCCCTTTTTCAAGCTACGAAGCAACACTTAAACCACAGTTAAATGGCAATAAATGAGATGTAGGATGCTCTTGTTTGAGCTGTTTTGTCATGTTGTTTTTTAGTCCCGTGTTTGGAAGCTTCTTCGTTTTTTGGTGTGCATGTGTGTGCATGTGTGTGTGTGACCTAACAGTTCATTTATGGTCAAATTTTCAATATGTGTTTCCAAAATTTGCAACTAGGAGGAAACTCCTGAGACATGGTGGAGCGCACATGGTTTTTCCTGAACGCGTAGGTCCTACCATCTTGAATAGAACCAAAATCAAATGAGTGTGTTTGTGTGTTTCATCCGATTTAAAAAAAAAAATAAGGCGTTCATTTTTCTTCTTTCAATTTTTGCAGATATCATCATCAATAATGCTGGAATTCTGAGAGACAGATCCTTTGCCAGAATCAGCAATGATGACTGGGGTAAATATTTGATTGAGTTGGTTTGTATTTTGTGGCTGGGTAGTTTGGTTTATGGTTAAATTGGTTGGATTTGTGCAGTTTTAGCGGTAGAATTGTTGTTGTTTTGTTGTTTTTGTTGTTGTTCACTGGTTTATTTCATCAGTTCATGCCTTAATGGAATATGTTACTTGCCCAGGTACTGCCACAGAAGGTATAACTGACTTTGGTGGTTTTGTTGAGTGGGTGGGAGGCTGGGTGAGTGGGAGTGTTTGGGAGGGTCGTTGTATGTTTGCGGTCCACCTGGACTGTGTATCCATGATTTAGCTGGGTGCTTTGGTGATTACTCTAGACCCTGCATGTTTCTTTTGAATTACCTTATATATTACCCAAATATTTACCTTGCTTGAGCCTGGCTAAGGTGGAACTCATCTTACTGTGTGATAACATGATGGCATCAGCTTCCCCCCGCCCCACCCCCCCAACCCATTTTTTCAGGGTGTAAATATTGGATACATATATATGCAGCTCATAGCAAAATGTGCCATTTATTTTTTTAATGCATTTTTCCCCCACAGATATCATTCACCGGGTTCACTTGAGAGGTTCGTTTCTTGTCACCCGTGCAGCATGGCCTCATATGAAAAAACAGAACTACGGCAGGTAGGTTACCTGTGTGACTGTCTGTGTTATCTAAAGTAACCTGACTGTGACAGGTAGGTTACCTGTGTGACTGTCTGTGTTGTCTAAAAGTAACCTGACTGAAAGGTCGGTTACCAGTGTGACTGTCTGTGTTATCTAAAGTAACCTGACTGGCAGGTAGGTTACCTGTGTGACTGTCTGTGTTATCTATTATTTAAAGACACATGACTATGACAGGTAGATTACTTGTGTTACTATGTTATCTACAGAAACCTGACTATGACAGGTAGGTTACTTGTGTGACTGTGTTATCTGAAGACATGACTATGACAGGTAGGATACTTGTGTGACTGTGTAACCTACAGAAACCTGACTATGACACTTGACAGGTAGGTTACTTGCGTGACTGTCTGTTTTAACTAAAGAAACCCGACTATGGCAGGTATGTTCCTTATGTGACTGTTTGTGATATCTAAAGACACATGACTATGACAGGTAGGTTATTTGTGTGACTGACTGTGTTACCTGAAGAAACCTGACTACGGTAGGTAGGTTACTTGTGTGGCTGTGTTATCTAAAGAAACGTGACTAGGGCAAGTAGGATGCCTGAGTGACTGTCTTCAAGTGACTGTGAATCCGTGAAGACAGGTCAGTAAGTAACCTGGTGTCTTACACCCAGTCAACCATTATGGTTATATCAGGGTGAAACGGGTCAGCATGGTTTCCCAGTTAGTCAATCAACCACTGAAGATGGCTTAAAACGTAGTATCTAGAACAAAGCGCCTGTTTATCAGCCTGTTTCAACAGCCAGGCAAATGTTGATTATCATTTTAGAATTCACAGAGTGCATGTCAAAATAAAAGCTGTAAAGGGTCCTTTTTTTGTGTGTGTGTGTGGGGGGGGGGGGGATGGGGTCAGAGGCAAGTAGGAGCTTATCTATCTGTGTTTCTGTTGTTTTAAGTATCTGTGTACCTACTCATCAACCCATCTGTCTCTCTGTATATCTTTCTCAAAGATCTTTGTTATCACTGTTTCGGAATGTGAGTCCTGAGTTCATTTTCTTTTTTGTGTGTGTGAGATTGGTGCGTTTTACAAAATATGAAGCATGTTAAGGTAATGTTTGTGTGAAGTATTTTTGAAGAGTTGTTCAAAACTGTTACGTAGACCGTTTTACACTTTCCTTTATGAATAACTAGGAGATAAACCTAAATTTGTTTTTAGCCCTGATATAACCCTTTGTGGTTGACTGGGCTCAAAGCACCAACTAACTAACTAACTGCTTCTTCTTCTTCTGTAACTTGTTGACAATTTCACTGTACCCATCTGTCTGTCAGTCTGTCTCCTATCTCTCTGTCTCTATCTCCTATCTCTCTGTCTATCTGTCTCCTCTCTTTGTCTCCTATCTCTCTGTCTCTGTCTCCTATCTCTCTGTCTATCTGCCTATCTTTTTCTGCTTCTTCTTCTTCTAGAACTTGCTGAAAATTCCATTGTGTCCCACAGGATCGTCATGACGTGCTCAACGTCAGGACTGTACGGCAACTTTGGTCAGGCCAACTACTCGGCCGCCAAGATGGGCTTGCTGGGACTGAGCAACACACTGGCAATCGAGGGACGCAAGAACAACATCATGTGCAACACCATCGCACCTGTCGCAGGGTCCAGGCTGACAGCTGGCGTCATGCCACCTGGTGAGTGGCCTCAGCTTTTGCTGGTGCACACTGTAATGTAATGTAAAAACTGTAATGTAAAAGAGCATTGTAAGGCACTTACACCCAATGTGAGTCTGAAGTGCACAAAACAAAAACAGTAAGGTCAGCTAAATATGTAAACTACATAGGGCACACATGCACGCACACAGTAAGGTCAGCTAAATGTGTAAACTACATAGGGCACACATGCACGCACACACCTGTCCGCACATAAGCGCATGCACGCACGCACGCGCACACACATGCACGCATGTACACTCTGACCTATATAGACTTCCTGTTTTTGTTGTTTTTGTTACCAGACCTTCTGGAGGAACTAAAACCAGAATACAACTACCCCCTGGTGCTGTACCTGTGTCACGAGACCTGTCCTGCCAGTGGTGACTGCTTTGAGTTGGGAGCTGGGTGGGTCTCCCAAGGTAATGCTTGACAGTGTTGTGTTCACTTGGTTTTATCTTATGTAAATTTATCTCATTCATTCTCCAAGTACATCCCCACATGTCCTCAGTGTGAACTTGGACTTGTATATAAAGAAGTAAGTCTCTCACAGACAAGAAGATGGTGTCTAATGCTCATGAAATCCCGTAATCAGTTCAAGATGGTATCTAAGCGCTCAGGAAGTCTCATAATTATGTTCATAAACCCATTTCTCAGAGGTACGAAAAGCAATTGCTTGACATGGTTTTGCTCAGTTCAAGATGACATCTAAGGGTACAAGGACACAATACAAAGATATTTATTTGCCAGTGACATTAAAATGTGCACAGGGACTTGTCTTGGTGATGTTCCATTCATACACTGCATGCATGCTGATGAAACCCCATGTGCAGTTCAAGATGGTACCTAAGTGCTCAGGAAACCCCATATGTACTCCACTCCAATTTTGAGAGGTGTTCCCATTGTTGCCTGTGAAACTGCCCTGATGTTTGTAGAACTGATGATAAAGGCCCTACCTGGAACTTTTAGGGTAGCCTTTGGACTGCTGCCTTTTTTTCTTCTTTTTTTAAATTAAGCTTGTTGGGACAGCCACTGCATATATAGGCCTATGAGCATCTTGTACATTAATATGGCATAAAATATAATATGACTAACAATGTGAGCAATACAGATTTTTTGTTTTTTTAACATGGTTTATTTCTGTTTGTTTGTCTGCTTCAGCTGCCTATTGGACAAAATGTGTTTTGAGGCAACTGTGCTTTGAATGATGTAGTCAGCTTCACCTGGTGTGCAGTACATGCTGGCCTTTTTTGCCTGTAAACCCACATACCTTCCTTTTAAGTTTTATTGTTGTGTGTTCTGAGTTGTTGAGGAAAAGAAAGACACATTATAACGACCACCAAGAAATGCAAAATACAAAACAACCAAACAACTGAATAAATATAAAAACAAAACATGTCACGTACAGCATGAGCAAATCAGAAATGAATACCAGATAGCCCATACTCCCCCCCACCCCCCCACCCCCACCCCACCACCGTCCTGGAGAGAAAGTATTTGTCCATCATTAGTCTGTATTTAAGGGTCAATTGCACCATTATTATTCTGCATTTTGCGTTGATCCTTACAGTGCGGTTTGAACGCAGCAAAGGAGCTGTGGTCAGAACCAGAGACAGCTTTGGAACACCAGAAGCAGGTGAGATTACCTGGAGATTGATGTAGCTTTTAGAGCACCAGACAGGTGAGATTACCTGAAGATTGACGTAGCTATTAGAGCACCAGGCAGGTGAGATTACCTGGAGATTGACGTAGCTTTTAGAGCACCAGACAGGTGAGATTACCTGGAGATTGATGTAGCTTTTAAAGCACCAAACAGGTGAGATTACCTGGAGATTGATGTAGCTTTTAGAGCACCAGACAGGTGAGATTACCTGGAGATTGATGCAGCTTTTAGAGCACCAGACAGGTGAGATTACCTGGAGATTGATGTAGCTTTTAAAGCACCAGACAGGTGAGATTACCTGGAGATTGATGTAGCTTTTAGAGCACCAGACAGGTCACCAACCAGGACTTTATTATTATTATATTATTGATCGCTTTTATATAGCGCTATTCTCCGCTCTTGAGCTGACTCACTGCGCTCGCATGTGATTCTACATGAGTGAATAGCTTTTTATAGCGCGTTTTTGAATATCCACCGAAGTGGTGTACTTACAGCGCTGGCATGACTTCAGCGTATTTCTTGGGTCATCACTGACAGGTGAGATTACCAACAATTCTTGGCACATGAAATACAGGTAACATTACTGGGATGTTTTGTGTAGTTATTGGATCATCACTGACAGGTGAGATTACCAATAACTCTTGGAAAACCAAATGCTGGTGGGATTACCAGGATTTGGGTGTGTGATATATGTAGGTAACTCCTTAAACTTCACAGGCAGATGAGGTCAGTAGGATATTATTGTTCAGGCCTGGCCAGAACATAAGTATAGTGCTTTGGCTACACCAGTCACATGAGTTTTCCTGGACACCGGCATAGCTCTTTGAGCACCAGGGTTATTGAAATTATCAGGACATTGGTGTAGCTCTTCAAACGCTGTGCACTGGTGAGATTACCTGGAGACTGATGTAGGTCTGGAAACTCCATAGACAGATGAGATCACCAGGCCTTTGAATTTGGTATAGCTCATGAAATACCAGAAGCAGGTGAAATCACTGGTTTAATTATTCATTAAGCACTTGATTTATAGCTGTGATTTTTACTCTTGAAATCGGCCATTTTTTTAGTTAGCCCTTGATATGAGAGATGGCATCCTGATTCCCCATTGACCACTTTGAACCTGATGCCAGTCTACATGTATGTTCTGATTTCTATTCAACATCTGTTCAACAGTACTTAGAACATGTATATTTAATCCACTCATGCCACAGTAATAAAGGAACAAATTAAGTAATGCACAGCATTAAAACATGAATAAATGCACTTGAACACACAAAATTCACACATTCATGCCTGCACACACGCACGCATGTACACGCCCACAAGCACACATGCACGCATGTACACGCCCACAAGCACACACGCACGCATGTACACGCCCACAAGCACACATGCACGCATTCACACACACATGCTGAAAACAACCATGAACTAATGAATGCATTAGCCATTATGGTGTCGGCAAAGTTTACATGGATACCATTTCTCTTTCTCTTTCAGTGCGGGACAACTGGGAGACAATCACTGATTTCACCAACAGCGACAAACCCAAAAGTGGTGAGCAGAGCAGAAACATGGTGTGCTGTATCAGAAACTGTTTTTCTGGTGATGGCTGCTACCCAGACTACTAATTATTATGATCAGGGTTTGCACCAACCTTTGTAGCAAAGTTCCAGGACCTTTACAGAACAAACCAGCAGTGGTGTACTGCAAACACAAAAATTAAGGTCCCCTCTACTGAGAAACCAGAGCTGACAAATGCTCACCCCTTTAAGCCTGGAGTAGGTTGGAGAAAGCCACACTTGCTTCACCTACTGCCATGAATTTCTTTCTGGTCCTAATATCTACATTCCTGGTTGATTCACCTTCATATTTTCCATATCTTCTCCCTACTATCTGATTGCATTAGTTTCAAGGTGGGTTCTTTTTTTATTTTTTTTATTTGTTAAACAAAGTCTATGTATTTCAATAGCATGTGGTTTCATGTAAAGTTGCTATGGCCCTTTGCTAAGGCTGGATTTACTGTTGCTATTCACTGTTGTTTTGGTGCCAATTCAGGCAATCTGGAGTTCCTGATGAGCATGATGAACAAGTTCAAAGGGGAGGGATCTTCACCTGCAGCATCCTCACACGAAGGCAGCTCACTGCAGGTGCAAAATTTTGACTGTCATTTCCTGACTACTGTGCACTTCTGGTGCATCTCCCAAACTTTGACTTAGAAGTGAAATATCCTATCGTAAGAGTGTTTATCATCTGTAATTTCCAGATGACAATGCGCTTCTGGATGTAATGCGCATCTCCCAAACTTTGACTCAAAAGCAAATATCCTATCATATGAGTGTCATTAAAATTTATCCTTGGGTGATCATCTGTGGTTGACAAGAGGTTAATGTTCACAAATTAACTAATTGCTGAGCAGGTTTGGTTTGGTAAAGTTTGAGGGACTTTGTAGCACCGTAATATTATTATTGTTATGTTGCTGTTGACATTATGATTGCAGGAAAGAATCCAAGCCTTCCAACCAGCCCCTGACTCCTTCAGCTTCACTGAGCGAGACGTCATTCTGTACGCACTGGGCGGTGAGCTGATCTTGACTGTTGCTTTGTGAGCAGACGCTGACTGCTTGAAGAAGAGGAAGACTATACTGAACATTCCTTATTGAACCTGGATATGGCTTACACTGATCACTGGGTCTTAAAGACCATGTTTCAGAAAAAAAGGCTTCTCCTCAAGGTTCTGCTGCAGTGTGTGTGGTGTATGTGTGTGTGTGTGTGTGTGTGTGTGTGCACGTAAGTGTGTGTGTGTGTGTGTGTGCATAAGTGTGTGTGTGTGTTGTTTGTGTCGTGTGTGTGTGTTGTTTGTGTCGTGTGTTGTTTGTGTCGTGTGTGTGTGTTGTTTGTGTCGTGTGTGTATGTATGTGTGTACACATAAGTGTGTGTGTTGTTTGTGTCATGTGTGTGTGTTGTTTGCGTCGTGTGTGTGTGTTGTTTGTGTCGTGTGTGTGTGTGTGTGTGTATGTTTGTGTCGTGTGTGTGTGTGTGCATGTGTGTGTGTGTGTGTGTGTTGTCAGTGAGGCTGTGAAGGTTTTGAACAGCATTCTGTCTGTGCAGTGGGAGTCTCCACGCAGCAACCGGACCACCTGAAATTCCTGTTTGAGCATTCAGAGGAGTTCACCACACTGCCTACGTTTGCTGTCATCGCTGCCTTCAACTCTATGATCCGTGCCACAGCTTCTGGTATTCCTGGATTCCCCATCGACCCAACCAAGGTTTGTGTGTAAACCTACGTTTGCACCTAAGCCACGATTTGTGTGAAAACTAACGTTTTTGGTCACAGAGAAGTCAGCCACTGGCCTGAAGCTGTACAAGGTAAACAAGCCCCTCACGACATCAGCCAGTCCACAGTCAGGTTTGATGTATTTACCATTTGTTTGCGCACTTGTTGATGGTCCCCTGTTGACAGGTGCTTTACAGGAAGTAGTACCTGGGGTTGTACAAGCCTTTTCCTGCATCAGGTAGCCTGCAAGTCAAGTGTGATGTATTTACAACCTCTTTTCACACCTGTTGAGCCTTCCTACAGCAGGTAGCCTGCAAGTCAGGTGTGATGAATTTACAACCTGTTTTCACACCTGTTGACAGGTGATTCACGGAGAGTAGTACCTGGAGCTGTACAAGCCCTTCCCTGTATCAGGCAGCCTGCAAGTCAGGTGTGATGTATTTGCAGCCTGTTTTCACACCTGTTGACAGGTGCTTCACGGAGAGCAGTACCTGGAGCTGTACAAACCTTTCCCAACATCGGGCAGCCTGAAGTCCACCCTGCGAGTGGCCGACATTCTGGACAAGGGATCTGGGGCCTTCGTCCTCTACAATGGTCAGTAGCCTCATCTTCCTGTATCAGCTTCGCCATTGTCCAGTTCCTGGTGAGAGAGAAACGCAAAGAGAATATGACAACACAGAAAGAAATGGAGGGTGGCAGAAGAGTAACTCTACAGATAGGCTACTCACATGAGGATTATCAACATGATGTATGCAGAGAGTGGCCAGCTTCTGAATTAACAGTAACAGCACTCACACCCACAGACACACACACACACACACACACACACACACACAAAAAAAAAAAAATGCACACACACAAGCTCATGCACACACACACACACACACACACACACACACATGCAAACACACTCATGAACATTTGTGACTGGAGTACATCAAAAAAAGTCTCTTAAACAATCCAGCATCTTTTTTGTCGTGGCTTGACAGGATGTTAAAATCCAGTTACTAACTAACTTCTCATGGCACTTGAACAGTGGAGACGGTGGATGAAAAGGGAGAGGCGGTTGCGTTCAACCAGTTTGGAATATTTGTGGTGGGAGCAGGAAAGTTTGGCGGCCCTCGCGGCTCCGCCAAGGCAAAGCTGCCGGGAGATCCTCCGTCCCGTGCCCCTGATGCCGCCATGTCTGAGAAAACATCTGTAGATCAGGTGAGGCTGACAGTGGCCTTTTTTTCCTTTTTTTAAATTTGTTTTTTAATACTTCAGTTTTTCTCCTCTTCTTTTTCTTCTTCAGATACAGTATAAAAGGTTGGTGCACAAAAGGAGCTTGATTACGTTGATTCAGGTTTGAGGGTTTATGAATATACAATACATATATAGTGACACACTTGGTTTTGCAGAAATGTGTCAGGTGTTCTTTTGTCTTTCCCAGGCCGCGCTGTACCGACTGTCAGGGGACAGAAATCCTCTGCATATTGACCCCAGCTTTGCTGCCATGGGAGGTAATCTGTCCATCTAGCTTAGGGTGGCTTAACAGCTCTGTGTGTGTGTGTGTGTGTATGTGTGTGTCTGTCTGTCCGTCTGAGTGTGCATGTGTGTGTGCGTGTGTGTGTGTGTTAGTGTGCGTGTGCATATGTGTGTGCGCGCGCGTGTGTGTGTGTGTGTATGTGTGTGTGCACACGTGTGTGTGTGTTTGTGTGGGTGTGTGCATATGTGTGTGTGTGTGCGCACATGTGTGTGTGTGTGTGTGTGTGTGCACATGTGTGTGCATGTGTGCGTGTGCACATGTACATGTGTGCGTGCATGTGTGTAGGCACACAAGCACACAGCAGCAATTTCCTCAGCCAGTGCAACCAACATAACATTAGGGAAGTATTAAAATGTTGGTGTTGATCATCATTAAGACATTTAAAAAAAGCATCAGACTTAAGAGAATCCCCCACCCCCACCCCACGTGATTGTTTCAGGCTTTTCTCAGCCAATTCTCCATGGTCTCTGCTCCTTTGGTTTTGCTGTGCGTCATGTCATGAAGACGTTTGCTGACAATGACATGTCCAAGTTCAAGGCAGTCAAGGTCAGTCTCCAACTCAAGCGCTGGTTTATGACATCTTTCCTTCAACCACTGCTGTATTTAGTTATGCCATAAGTCCCAGAAAACTCAGCTAACAAGCAGTTTTTTGTTGGTGCTCAAACAGTAGTAAGTTTGTTACGAACAACTCAATTATATCAGACGTTTGTTTTATGTTGCCATGTTGCTTACACCAGCTCATATAAAACCAAAATCATTTGAAATGAGATGGAACTCTTTTCTTTTTTTTACCCGGGGTGAATGCGCCTCTTGTTTAGGTGCATGCTTGGGCACTAGGTTGCTTCCACAGTCTTATCAGTACCCAAACCTTTTGGAGGGCGCTGACCGCATCGGTAGACAGCTGCGCGGAGATAAAGAGTGCCCCTTCAGTTGCATAACTATATTTGGCAGAGTTTGGAGGAAGGTGCTGGAAAGCGATGCTCGGAGTGTGGGTCAGTCTGTCTGTATCGGTCTTCTTCATGTCATTTTTTAATAATTTGTTTTCAGTTGTTGTTTTTATGCTTTAAAAAAAATGGATTATTCAAAACATTGCTGTTTAAAATTACATCAGTTGCACTTTCATTTTGGGTGTCTTTTTTGTTTTTTAACCCAGCCTTCCCCTGTTTTTCACTCAATGGACCCAGTTTTCAAAACAGCCCATGTTTTAGTACAAGTGCAAAACCTTTTTGACTTGGTTTTCCTGTTGATTTTGTGAGAAAGGTGTTCATAATTATGTTATTGTGTCTTTATCAGCCAGTAAAAATACAGAGAGGATTGGTTGAGTACATACATAAGTTACAGGCAATATGAATATGTACAAAGGCAGCAGTTGGAATTTGGCAGGATGTTTGGTCAGAAATAGTTGTTGAAAAGATTACTTTTGAGAGCCTGTGTGAATGCGGGAGTGGACTTTATGGAGCTAAAACATCAAACGGAAAACTGTTCTACGCTGTGGGGCCCGTGAAGGAGAAGGACCTTTCACTGAAAATCTGTAGACGGCACACAGAGATTGAAACTGTCAAGAGAGATGAGTTGGAGTCAAGCTGATGAGAAGCTTTGTATTTTTGCAGTGATTCTGAGAGACCTCTGGGACCACCATGAGTTTATTAGTCAAGTCTCTTTGGATCACATCTGATGTTCATGATCTGATTCGATTGTTGTAGAAAGCACTTTGTCTGCTCTCGATTCTGTCATGTTTAAGGAAATGTTGTTGTTATCATGGATCAGAAGAAAAAAGCAACAGCACCTGAAGTCACCGTCATCAACAGATGCTACACTTTTCTTTTCTGCTGGGGGCTGTGTTCTTGAAATTCAGTGTTTCTGTTTTGATTCCTCTGCAGGTTCGTTTCTCCAAGCCAGTGCTGCCTGGACAGACGCTGCAGACAGAAATGTGGAAGGAGGGCAACCGCATCTTCTTCAGGACGAAGGCAAGTAAAAACTGTCGCTGTCCACTTCTGCTTGTCACCAGAGAAACCTTGTTATCCACATTACTCATTATCAATGGAAATTGGACTTTTGTGTAGATCAGATTGTTTCAACATAAAATTATGCATTGGTGTAGACAGAAAAGTATTTCTGTTACTGTGTGCACATTACTCACTATTGATGGAAATTTGACTTTTGTGTAGATCAGATTGTTTCAACATAAAATTACACATTGCCATTGGTACAGACAGAAAAGTATTTCCATTACTGTGTGCACATTACTCATTAGTCACTATTGATGGAAATTTGACTTTTGTGGAGGTCAGATTGTTTCAAAATAAAATTACTCATTGCCATTGGCATATAGACACAAAAGTATTTCTGTTACTGTGTACAATAAAAACATCACTAGTATTTCAAGGGAGATATTCATCTGTGTGCATGTAACTACAGTGTTGTATTTGGCATGCTACTGTTATCACTATATTTGCGTGCTATTTTTGCATGATGCAGATTTAGTGATGAGAGCAGTAGTAATTTTACGACTGTACACATCCACATTCACTCATACACGCCTTCACAGGTCTGTCCTTCACACTTCTCTACTGCACATAGAACAAACCAGGAGCATGAAAAAGGACCGTAATCTTATTCACATGACTGTCACAGTTCATCCAGAAGGAGTCAAAAGCAAATGGAGGTTCAACTACATGCCTATGCTTTTTATTTGTGTTGTTAGGTAAAAATGTTTGAGGTTGTACCTCCAGTGGAGTTTATGGACCTTGCCAGGTGAGGGTTACTGTAGGCGACTCAGGTCTTTGTTCTTGTACTTGTGTTACATATTTGGAGGGCTGATTAACTCCCTTGTATGTTGCTAGGTGTTGGAGAATGGCAGTGTCTGTATTTCGGGCGCCTATGTTGACCTGCAGGGTGCAGCGTCTGTTGGTGAGATGCAGGTATGAGTTGGTGCCAGCTGTTGCTGTTGTCATTCTCCACATCAATGGTGAAAACATCACCTTCTCTCTCTCTCCTTCCCCCCCCCCCCCCCCCTCCCCCTCTCCTCACCTTCTGTCATTCTTCTGTTCCATTTCAGTTTAATGTCATAATATTCATTACATCACACCTACTACACATCATTGTCATGCCAACAATCTTCCAAGCGCTGAACAAGCTGCAAAACCTCAACCAATACAAGATAAGTCATTTTCTTTCTTTTTTCATAATTTGTATCCGTTTATCTCTTGTTTAAGTGTCGTTTTGTGGCTTGATAACGGAGATTTCCCTGAAAATGTGTATACTGTGTGTCCGTGTTAAAATAAACAAGCGTTCATTTGAACCTGTTTGTGTTTGGGTCTCACCTTTTATGTTGCTGTTTGTGTCCACATGCATAGATCAGGATCACAATACACACAGGGTTAAAAAGACTGCTTATTTTATTAGACAGTATTGTGAGCCAGTTTGGCCAAGTGATAAAACATTAGGCAGGTACGCAGAGGGACCTCAGTTTAAATCCGCTTCAGCTCTCATTCTCTTCAAAAGTTGTGGTCTGTGTACACTGTCTTGTGACTTTGTCCCTCACAGTTATGAAACATTAAAATGGCTCTCATCACTGCCCACCTTAATGCAGAAGTCATTCTGGTGACAGTGTAGCGATAGGTATATAATCTCCCTTTCCAAATTTGATCTACTTAGCTTTCATTTGAAGAAGTCTTCTTACATAGAGCGGTTTTGTGTCTTAACAGTTTGGACACCATCAGCAGCTGATTTCAGGATCATTAGATTCCTTTGAGTTGATTCCTTGGCAGTTTGACACCTTGACATTTATTTTTCCATGATGTTTCATTTTTAAGATAGTTTGATTTCTCAGCAGTTTGACTCTATGACATTATTTTTCCATGACAGTTTGATTTGTTGGCAGTTTGACACCATGACATTATTTTTCCATCACAGTTGACTGAGATAGTTTGATTCCTTAGCAGTTTGACACCATGACATTTATTTTTCCACGATGGTTCAACTTTAAGATAGTTTGATTCCTTGGCAGACTTAGTTCAGGAGCTGTGTGAGAGTCGAGGTGGCCGTCCTGAGCTGTCCGTCCTAACGAGCCTTCTGGTTTCCGTGGACGTAAAGAATTATTGCACCGTGCTTCGGCATTGGTCACAACTTGTCCCTCATATGTCAAATGACATCTGAGGACATTAAACATCACTTCATCATCTTCCTTGGCAGTTTCATAGCATGACATTTATTTTTCTGTGACAGTTTCACTTCAAGATTGTTTGATTATGTCTTCTTGGGCAGTGTAATATATGTCTTTTTCCTTGACAGCTTCATGTTAAGATAGTTTGATTTCTTGATAGTTGGCACTGTGACATTTTTTTTTACACAACAGTTTCACATTAAGATAGTTGCATTCCTTATTGGTTTGACACCATGATCTGTATTAATCTGTGACTATCCATGCATAATTCATTCATGAGGAAGGCTTGACAAGGGCATGGTACTTGCTTTGGGTCACTGGTTTTACACCTTTCTCTGTGCCTCCTTTAAGTATTATCAGCATCAAAGGTCCAGAGAAATGAGGATGGGAAGGTGAGGGTGAGGGGCAGAGAGAGAGAAAATACATTCATAAAAACTTAAATCTATTTACAGCCAGCAGCAGGAGACAACAAACTGCAGAGCACAGCAGTGTTTGAAGAAATGGCAAGACAAGTCACGTCTCTTCCTGACCTTCCTGCCAAGATCAATGCCGTTTTTCTGTGGAACATCACCAAGGATGGCAGTGTGGTCAAGAACTGGAGTAAGTTGTCCCCCCCCCCCTTCACAACCCCCTCCTCCCCCCACCCCCAACATCCACTGGTACAAAATCTTAATGCTAGGCAATCAAAGTTCTGAATCCAATTCTCCATCTCTCTTTTATGTTCCATGTATAAATTTTCATGTATACATCTTCATTCATTCATTCATGTTTCATATATTTGTATATAAATGATGCCTTGTAATTTTTTACTCATCGGTAGCTTAGAAAGGACTACTGGTTAGACGGGTTTTGACTGAACTTAAACTACAATCCTTGTAAAATTATGCTTTTCAGTTTGAGTTCTGTCTGTCTGTCTGTCTGTCTGTCTGTCTGTCTGTCTGTCTGTCTGTCTGTCTGTCTGTCTGTCTGTCTGTCTCTCTCTCTCTCTCTCTCTCTCTCTCTCTCTCTCTCTCTCTCTCTCTCTCTCTGTCTCTCTCTCTCTCTCTCATATCAGTAGCTTAGCAAGGACTAGTTGTTAGACAGGTTTTTGACTGAACCTAAACCTCAGTCCTTGTAAAATTAAGTCTTCAGGTTCGAAGTTTTTGAGTTTGAGCTCTCTCTCTCTTGTTTATTTCTCACTCTTGCATAAAAAAATCTCACTCTTCATGTAATAAGCTTCAGAATCAGTGTGAATGTCTCTCCTTCGCGCAGGCAGCCAAGGATGACCCATCACTCATTAGCCTGCTGACAGGAGGTCAGGCAACATTAGCTTCACATGGACTTAACCAACCAACATTTTCACAGTTAAGGCTCTAACTGACAAAATGACACCTATGTTAAAAAGCAGTCAGTAGAGAAGAACATTTTCCACATTTTCTGGCCCATTTCCTGCTTAAGTTCCGTACCCCTTTAAGTAAACCTGAACTTGTTAAAACTGTTGATCTCAATGATGGTTGTGGTGCTATGTGTATATGTGTGTGTGTGTGTGTGTGTGTGTGTGTGTGTGTGTGTGTGTGTGTGTGTGTGTGTGTGTATGTGTATGCACATGTGTATGTGTGGGTGTGTATGTGTGTAGCTGTGGACATGAAGGAAGGCAAGCCTGGAGAGGTGTATGAAGGGCAGCCACGCAGTGGGAAAGCCGACTGCACACTCACCATTGAGGACGGCAATTTCCTGGCTCTGCACACAGGAAAGCTGGCGCCTCAGCAGGTAGACATTTCCCTACAGAAAGGTTCTTAGGAGGCACAAGAGTAGTGCAAAGAATTAGGGCGGGGGGTGAGGAAAGGAGTAATGGGATGGACAAGGGGGGGTTTCAGACTTCATTTTTCACAAACCACCTTGGTTTGGGTTGGGTTGCAACACATTGACACTGGTCAGCAAGAACGCCAAGGCTACGTTAAAATGTTACGTGCTGCATTGTCACACAGGGACTGTCTTTACCCATAAGCCCCTTGCATAACGGCGTCCACCTCACAGAAACAAAAATAAATCCTCTGAAGATGGTGTGTGGCTGCCCCTGTGGCAGGACAAGAAAATTTATTTTCAGAATCAAAGTATTTATTGTCCTAGCACAAGTTTACAGGGAAATTTGTCTTCGTCTTTTTAAAAAGTCACAGACGTATTGCTCTTACCATATGGAATGTGGTTGGCAATGTACAGTTCCATATGCCGGTCAACCCCCAGAGTGTTCAGCTGGGG
Source organism: Alviniconcha strummeri (assembly GCA_963584105.1). Taxonomy (NCBI): domain Eukaryota; kingdom Metazoa; phylum Mollusca; class Gastropoda; family Provannidae; genus Alviniconcha; species Alviniconcha strummeri. The sequence goes on along the minus strand of OY757550.1, from coordinate 19,108,846 downwards.
AATGCTACAGCTTGTCACAATGCTAACCTCTCTTGGGTTTGATGATAATTTTGTCAATTTCTGTACCATAGTGTCTCACCCAGCTAAGACAAGCACAGTTTTGCCTGGTCTCTTTTGTTGGTGTCATTTTTCAAATCACTCGTGTCTAGTGTAATACTGCAGTGGACAGTTTCATATTTCTGTCAGGTCTAAAAGTCGCATTTTGAATTTTAAGCTGCATGACCCGAGCAGTGCGTAGTTTTTTTTTTTTTTTTTCCATATAATACTTTATGCAAATTGTTTTGGTAGGACTATGCTCTACATGTGGATAGAATATCATATTTAGGTTAATATGTATCATGTGAGCGCTCAGGGTGTTGATGAGTGCATGAAAAATGTACATTATTATTACTTTTAATCTGAGCATAGGTGCTTCTCCTCTCTCTCTCTCTCTCTCTCTCTCTCTCTCTCTCTCTCTCTCTCTCTCTCTCTCTCTCTCTCTCTCTCCTTGTATAGGAATGGTGGGTACAAATGTCACCCTGCTATAAATGTCCTGGCTGACTGAGCATAAAAAAACAAAGCTGCTTACAGATGAACAGCATTTTTATTTGGAGGTCTAATTTTGTTCACCAGGCATTCATGGGAGGTAAGCTGAAGCTGGCCGGAAACATCATGCTGGCTCAGAAACTGGGCGACGTCTTGAATGCAGCCAGGCAATCCAAACTGTGAACGCCACACTCCCTTGAACACAGCCAGGCAATCCAAACTGTGAATGCCACACTCCCTTGAACACAGCCAGGCAGTCCAAACTGTGAATGCCACACTCCCTTGAACACAGCCAGGCAATCCAAACTGTGAACGCCACATTCCTTGAACGCAGCCAGGCAATCCAAACTGTGAAAAACACACTCCCTTGAACACAGCAAAGCAATTGAAGCTGTGAACACTGCACTCTGTTCAGACTGTTGTGAGCTCCTTGGTCATCCATGTAATTTGCAAGCTGTTAGTTAGTGTATTGTTTGTTGGCCTTTTGTTCATTAGTGTATTATTTGTTGGCCTTGCAAAATAATAAACAGCAGAAACATCCCTTTATCAGATTTTTTTTTTTTTTTTCCTAGGATAGCTTCTTCATGATCTCGGAGACTCAGAGTATCAACAGACAGCTTGCTTGTGTTGGGAGCTTCTGTTTGTGAATCAAAAAAAGCTTGCAATGGATATTGAGCTTGTCTCTCTGTTGGTCGAAGGTTGACTGTCAGAATCAGGTAACTGTAACAGAAATAAGAACAGCACTGGGCAGTCATCCCATGCAGTTTTGTTTTTATAAATTAGCAAGCTATGGATTTTGAGTTTTGTTGTGAACTTGTTTATCCATGACAAATTAGTAAGTTGTGACTAGTGAGTTTGTTGTGTGAGCTCTTTTTTTTTTTAACATCAGCTTACTGTCACTTTGTAATGGTTTTGTTGTTGAAGTTGTTGTTATGTTGGTTTTTTTGTTGGTTTTGTTTTTGCCATTGTTGCAGAACTAAGAAATTTCTGATGTGGTACTATGCTGTTTCAAATCAGACATTCACTGAAACACTAACAAACGTACTGTAAGGACTATTTTAATCACTTTGCTGTTCTAGATGTATATATGATAATCAGACAGAACTTGTGAATTTTTGTTTTGATTTTTGTTTTGTTTTTGTTTTGCTGCGAAGCCATCTTTTTATGTGATAGTGTTAAATTTGTTTAGTAGTAATATGAGGTGTTCCTACTTTAATAACATTTTGACTTGCAGTTTTCTGATTAAGGCATGCCATCACAGATGTACCAAGATAGTGTGGTCCTTCTTGCAGCCTATTAAAACAAAGGTGACGACAGATTTGGCCAGAACTGGCTCTGCTGCCCACTTCTTCTTCACTGGCAGCAGCAGGGACATCACACAGACCACAAAGTGTCATCAGCAAGAAGACCCATTATGATTTTGTGCCATTCCCTTTCCACTTTGATTTTTTTTTTCACACAAAGCAGAAACATGCAACAACACCTCTCTTCATGCAATCAGTCAGAAGTTAGGATAGACTGCCATTTCTCTACTGTGTTGAACTGTGTACTTGTCCCTTTATTGTGTAGAATTTGAGTAACCCGAAAAACATTTTATTTTATGCATTTATTGTGAATGATAAGGTTCTTTTGCCAAACCCAGTTACAAAGGGCAGTAACTCTCCATGCCAGTCCTCACATTTGGGGTAGATTGCGTGATCTTGGTTGCTTTGTGGGCCATAAAGCCTATCTTTATACAGATGTGCTCATGCAAAAACCCATGTCCCAGTCAATCTGTACAAGCACACATTTTTCTCTCTTTGTTTTTTCTTCTTCCCCCCCCCCCCCCCCCCCCCCCACCTCTTTTTCGTTGTGCAAACACACACAAGGTTTTGCCTTTTATAGATCAGATACTATTTACAGGCTTTCACAAATAATCAGATGAAATGCATTTTTTATACCAAAACAGTGAAACGAAAATGTCCATTTTTCTTGTTAGCATGCTAAGTGACATTATTGGGAAGTGAAAGTTGACACCCTTGATCCAAAGTCGAAAAGAACTGTTGTTAGAAAAACAACAGGAAAGTTGGCAAGTAAGCAATAAAATGAGTCAGAAAATTTCTACCACCCAGAAGAACCCACTGGCAAGCATCTGGAATGGGAGGAGCCAAGCTCAGGAGCTGTATGAAAGTCAAGGTGGACATCTTGGCTCATGTCTCTAATAGTACAGGCTCTGAGCATGTAAAGTAACACTAAGGAGGATGAATGTAGGAGTAAGATGCCTGATTGAAAAAGAAAAAAAAAGAGGCTTATATGAAAAACATGGGAGGCTATGGGTTCATTAAACAGAACTGGATTTCCCATGGTGATTTTATGACAGTGCTATGAGGAGGCACATCAGCATCAAAAGCATTATTTATGATTATCATTATTTATCGACCAAACAATGCACAGCACAACAGCTGAGCAGTGAACCCAAATCTCAGTGGATAGGTTTCTAAAGAAAAGAACACACTGTGAGAAACTCAATCTGCAGCTGAGAAATTAGTTCACAACATTTTGGGGTGATCATCCTCAGAAAGAAGTGTCAGAATTATTGTCCAACATTCCACTCCCTATTTCATTTCCCTACCTACAGGCCAATTGCTAAGTCTTCACACACACACTCCCAGTGATAACACAGGTATGAAGCGTGTGTTTTTTCCTTCCTCCGTATTATTTACTTTGAATGCATCTTGCCAAACCTAAATATTATACTCAGAGGTTCTGGAATGAGCGACTTCATTAGCTTGAGTGTTGCACTGCCCAAATGTGCCCAGCACCCCCTTGCACAGGTAGGGGAGATAATCAAATATAATTTTACATAATTAAAAAGCTGAAGTTGGCAGCTAAGTTGCCCATCCATGTGCACCCCCCTACTGCCCACAAAAAAAAAAAAAGAAGAAGAAGAAAAAAGGTTTTCATTCTGAAAGGGTTAGTGGACTGAAGGCAGGCAAAGGACAGGACTATCAAAGCCAGTCCAACTACAATGTCCCTGCTGTGCACAAGCTGCTACCGGTCCAGTGGCAGGCAGACCAGAGTTCCAGTTACACTCTTTGATTACCTTGTTGCATTAAAGTGAATTTACTGTATCATGATTCTATGTGATTTTCAGGTTTTTAAAAATTGTCAAAATTTTGTCTAGTAGCACCTTGATGTAAACAGACATAAAACACTGATTGAATGATGGGTTGATTTTGAAGGTGAAGACAAATCTAACCAGGATTAAAGTTTGTGGATGCTTGAGCTGTGCAAGTGAGACAAGAATGTGTGTGTGAGTAAGTGTGTGTGTGTACAGCGCATTTTTATGTATCACTATTCTCTACTTCCAAGCAGACTCAGTGCACTCTAGTCACATACGACTCAGCGACTGTAGCATTACATAGTGCAATTTTGAGTATCCACTGAAGTTGTGTGCTTACAGAACTGTTCATGTTGTTACATAGCTATTGCCACATGAAACTGCTGCCATCTCAGCGGATGTTCTGTGTACACCATACAGCCATTCACCAAACTGACATATCACAGTGTTAACATGGGGATGGAATGGATGCTGAAATAAGTGTCAGTACAACTGACCATGGAGAATATTCTTCTGCCACTCTGTGAATTGAACCAACAACTTTTTGATCATGAATCCAGCAGTCTACCACTGACCTAGCCCTACCCACATCGATTTGTGTGTGTGTGTATGTGTGTAGAGCGAGAGAGAGAGAGAGAGTTTCTGGATTTTTATGTCCCATCAACCACACCACTCATATCTGGAGAGAGAGAGAAGCAGTGCCTATAACAGAGAAGATTAGTAGTCCAGTGACCCAGTAGCCAGATATCCCAACACACAGTTTACTGTTTTCCATGCAAAACATCAAACGAAGAAAGGTTGTTCAACAGAAATGTTACTATATATATGGGTCATTCTGCTGAAAACTGGACCAAAGAGGGTGCTGCTTTCCCTATGAAATAAAAATTAGAACATGAAACTTTTTAAACTACCGCTATATTTCTGATGTAATGTGTTCAGAGAAATCTGAGAAATGCCGCAATGTGTGAATGCATCATTATTTTTTGTGCTGTGAGTCTTTTTTTGGTACAAATTGCAACATTTTCATAGCCATCATTTAATTGTGACCTGTCTAAGGAAAGGTTAGCAGATTGCAGATATTTCTTTTAAATATTTCGTGATTGAATAACAACAGATTTCATGAGAAAGAAGGTGGCTAGTTCTTATATACAAATTGTAGTGGGAGAGCTGTGCAAGCTAGCTCGAGTTATGGGCCCCGAGTCCCCCCACCCCTTCTCTCCAGTCAGACGTTGCCTGCCAGCGACTGGCCGGTGCCGCGCGGCGGTATGAAAGACAGTGCCTGCCCAGTTTCTGTACCATGTGCTGAAAAGTGCTGGTCAACCCCACCTATTCCCCTGAGTCTACAGGCTGAAAAGTGTGTTGCTCTTCCCTTAGTTAGAGGACCATGTGCTGAAAAGTGATGGTCAACCCCTACCACTCAAGTCTACATGCTAAAAAGTGTGTTGCTCTTCCCTTAGTTATTAGCAGACCTGTGCTGCAAAGTACAGGCACACATGTTTAGTTATTAGATGACTTGTTCTGCAAAGTGCGAGCGTTAGTTAAGTTTGTTTGTTTGTCTTCTTGTGCTGCAAAGTGCAAGTATTAGTTAAGTCAGTGCGAGGGTGCAACTTACTTTTGTAGGTAACTGGTACTGAGCCTATGCAGGTAGCTAAGTTAGCTATGGTTTAGTGCATAGGTTAGGCATAGTCATGTGTCAGTTGGGTTTGTTCTTGTGTTTACTGTATGTGTAACATGCAGTAGTGTAAATAAAACTGTTTGCATTTCTTTATTTGGTTCGTCACTATAATGGGAGTGAGAATATGTACTGAGATGGAGTGTGGTCAGTGTGCGCGTCTGTGAGCGTGCCTCAGTGTTTTCGTCATGTCGGTACATGTGTACAACTTCTGTCTCCACTTATCTTTTTGTCTAGTGTCTGTTTTAAGTGGTATATGTGCATAGTGAAACGGCACACCTACCTCTGAGGAGCGGACAAGCAACCAAACACAAACGCAGGTTTTTTTCTGGATATCAAGGTCGGTCAATAGTAGTGATTTTGAACACAATGCGAGGAACATTGAATTGTACGCTACATGAGGAAGACTAGAGACAATTGTTTAATATTCCAGTGTGAGTGTCTCTCCTTGGCAATCTCCAGCCTCCCCCTCTACCTAAAATGAAGAACGGGCTGCATGTCCGGTTATGCTTATTTCTAACACTGTGTAACCAACTTCATCTGAAGGCTCTGCACTTTTTAAACAGTGACATGACTTTGAAGTGAAAACTTCTGATTCAATGTTTTTGCATTTGGGACACATCCTTTGGTGCAACTTTCTTTAAAGCAGATGTTATTTCAAGTGAATTGCTATGAAGCAAACAGTGACTACTGAAGGTGCATTGTTGCTGTCACCAGTGGTGGTGGTGAAATGACAGCAATGTATGGATGTTGTTTTTACTAGTGGTGTGGAGAGTGTGTGTGCTTGTGTGTGTCTGGGTGAATACATTCAAAAAAGAAATGAGTTGGTGCATGTAAAGCAACAGAGTTAGTCTCAAAGTCAGCAGTTTCAGTAGTCAGTTTGATTCAGCAGCATACACTATAAAGACAACCACTCCAATGGCATAAAAATGTACATCAAAGGTTTCCATGGCATGCATTGATATAATCTGTGAAATTGGTATCTGCAAATTCTCAAATGACTCACCAAACAAGACACAAGAAAAAACAACACAATTATGCTAAAGACTAAATGGGAAACAATAACAAAACTGTGTCTTTGGCATAAAACAACAACTTGTAGACTTTGTATAAGATTTCACACACACACACACGCACGCACACATGCACGCACGCACACACACACTTTTTTTAAATAGCACAATAAAATGCCTCAAAATTTTACTAAGATGATGCAAGTCTGACTCAGCTTTTTCATCTGGCTTGACACTTTATTATAACATTGGAGGGTGATTGGGGGGGGGGGGGGCAGGCGGGGGAGGGTGCTGGGAGAAGACCACTGTGTATGCATAGACAAATAATACTCATCAGCAGATTCTTCAACAGAATGTTTATGCATATGGCCCATACGTTGGTATAAACACCAAACCACAAGTGAACATCCGGCTCACAGTTCTGGAAACAACCATGTCAACCAGTTTATAAAAATCAACACACAAGTCAGTTTATCAGCGCTCGAAATAGTTAACACAAGTACAACAAGAATGACCTGAGTCGCCTATGGTAACTCTCACCTGGCAGGTGGCATGCATGTAAAGAATATCATTAGTACAAGATACATAAACTCCACCAGAGGTACATTCAGTTTATAAGAAATTAGACGTGTAGGCATATTGTAAAATACCCCTCCTCCCCCCGCAACTTTTTTTCTCTTTCTCCAATAGTGTTGATGAAGTGGGTTCAGTAAAACCTTGCTTGGAAGCTGTACCGAATCAAGGTGTGTGCATTGTCATCGTAGTGACTTCCGCAGTGTGTGTCACCGTTACTGTGCGTTACTGCGTGTCAGTGACCGGTGTGTGCATGTTCGTGTTTGCGTCCTCTGACGTTTTAACGTTTCGTTCTTAACTGAAGCTTTCATGTTGCTTAACGTCCACGGAGGCGAGATGGCCTATTACTAGTATTGGGGACGGGGACAGAGTGGGAAGGGGACGAGAGAGTGGTGAAAGGCTCGACCGCGGAAACCGCCCGAAAAAGACCGGAGAGACCGTGGACCGCCGCCAGAACAATGGAAGTGTTAAGGCGGTGTCCCCTCGCCATTGCCCAGCGACTTGCGCACTGCGCAATTGCTCTTTCAACTGCTGTGCTGGACAGAGTCACTAAGACAATGTCCGTTGCACCGCTGTTGACGAACAACTTGGACAACTCGAAGCAAAAGACGTCCAACTTGCTCAGCCCAGCGCCACCTCCCTACTCATGATCTCTTCTGGGCATGGTTGAGTGTCCAGCTCCACCTCCCTCCTCTAAGATCTCTAGACCTTTTGATCTCGCCTGGAACCCTGTTAACTGAAGATGATGATGAGTTGATGCTTAATGTCCTCAGATGTCATTTGACATATTAGGGACAAGTTGTGACCAATGCCGAAGCACGGTTCAGTAAAAGCCACATACGTAAGGTGTATGCGTGTTTAGCTGTAACCTGCCACCTGCACTTTTGGCAGAATGACCGGGATTTTTTACGTGCTACTGTGGTAACACTGGGGTGGAACGGATACCGAAATAAGAGTCAGCACAGAAAGTCGACCCTGGAGAAAAAAATTCTCCCGCCGTTCCAGCAGGGATTCGAACCCGCGACCTTTCAATCACGAGTCCGGCGCTCTAACCACTGAGCTATACCTCCCCCCACCCCCCCCCGTCCTGTTAACTGAAGAGCAAAGTACTACTAACTAGTAGTAGTACGCGTGTGACATACACCGAGCACTTTTGGAAAGGAGTGCAGAAGCAGGGAATCAAACCCACATCGTCTGCTTACCAGTCTAAAGCACCGGGTCAAAGGATATTACCAGACTGGCTCACATTGTATAACTGGAAAATGTTGCCAAAAAAGATATTTGCTTTATTTGGATCAGATCTAGTATTAACACTCGGTCAGCGAGCATTGGGAAAGAAGTTATCTTTCTTTATACATCTTCTACGAAAGAAGATATTAAATTCTTTTCCCATAATTCATCACGAACAGCGAAGATGACATCATCTCCGTAAAAATAATACTTCTTCATACAAGGATACCGCCCAATCTGCTTGTTGTACAGACTGAGTATACATTTTTCCTCACGTTAGGCAGTAACGATTAACAGATGCGTGTTCTTGATTTTGGTATTCGCTTGATTTCGGATTTACAGAAGGGATTCCCGAAGATGACGTCACTAACGTAAACCATCGACTTCGAGCCTGTGTTGATGGTTGGATATTTGGCCGAAGGTAAAGAAAGGAGCTCGAATAAAATCAGAGCAGGGAGACTACAGGCTCGATAAGGTTTCATGCGGAGTCGTCCTCGTCAACTTTGTCATCAGGATGGATAGTGACGGGGAAATGATGTTTGATGGGGCAGACTCTGAAGAAATATCTGACGAAGAAGATGAACTTCCAATGGAAATGGAACCTGCGGAATCGTCGTCGACACACGAACGTCGCGATGATGAAGACTTTCAGTACGAAGTACTGTCAGCTGATCAAATTGTACAGTACATGGTCGATTCTATAAAAGAAGTCAACGCAGTTGTTCAGGTCTGTATTTAGTTTTGTGAGTCAAATTTCTCTTTGTTCACTGCCCCAAATTTTTGTGACAGTACTGACACTGCCCCCAACTCATTATGGCACATGTGTCTTGACCTTTCACTCATCCCTGTCTAGTTTTTAAGTACCATTCGCTATACCGTTAAATCTGGTATAGTCAACAGATATTCTGGTGTTTACCCACATTTGATTGACATTGACAGAATCTTCATTGTGCTGAACACGTTCATTTTAAGAAAACAGCCAAACGAATTTTTGCATGTCATGGATTCATCATTCACATCCAATGATCTATACATGTGTAATTGTTGTTCTGTGCTAAGTTAGAATATGAGCAGTTCAAGAACTGTGCAGCACATTTTGATCACTCCATCAGTTTGGTAATGATACTGATGCCAGATGCACTTTAAACAAGAGTTGACACAGTATCTCATCTATATCACATTATTATATCATATATGATATATATAGCATTATATGCAACATAAATATGGAACCAGAAGCAGAGCAACATCCACACTTAATTTCTGTCTGGTTTAGAATTATGCCTTGTGCAGTGTCGTGATTGTGATCAGTTTTACCGTGTCACACAATACGTAAAAATGGCAAAATACGGGAGTATTTTACTTTTTTAGTCATTAGTGAACAGTGTACATTGCAGACATGCTTGAATTCTCAGAATGTGCTGCGGTTCAACTTCAAGACTTGTTTCATTTCAAACATTTCAATTTAAATGCAGCAAATTATCAATTCTTACTGTCTTAATCTAGGACTCTTCTTCCACAAAAAATAGAGATGCCAGTTGCCACAATCATTCATTTAATTGTAATTTTATATCACATATATATAGCACTACTGTCTGCTTTAGAGCAGACTTACTGCACTCTTGTTGCATGTGATTCTGAATGAGTGACTGCAGCTTTTTATAGCGCCAAGGTGGTGTGCTTATAGCGATATTCAGTTGTAACAACTAACATGGTTGGTGCCTCATGAAACTAATGTATTGGCACATGTTCTGTAAACACCATGCAACTGGGGAGCAGGGATAGCTCAGTGGTTAGAGTGTCAAACATGATTGAAAGGTTGTGGGTTTTTAGTCCCTGCAGGAGCGGCAGGAAACTTTTCTAATACAGGGTCAACTTATTGTGCTGACTCAGATTTCAGTATCCATTCCACCCCCATGTTGCCACAATGCGACAGTAGCATGTAAAAGATCCTGGTCATTCTGCCAAAAGTGCAGGTGGCAGGTTGCAGCTAAATGTGCATACACCTTACATATGTGGCTTTGCATGAAGTGACACAGAGCATGGATGTGTTGTGTACATGTACACAGAACGCACTGGGATGGCAGCAGTTTCATGTGGCACCAGCCATGTCATTTTCAGTGCTGTAAGTACACTTCAGTGGATATTTAAAAACATGCTATAAAAAGCTAGTCACTCATGTAGAATCACATGCGAGTGCAATGAGTCTGCTCGAGAGCAGAGATTATCGTTATCTAGAAGCAATCAACAAGAACAGCCATAAACCAGTTTAGAGTGTCACTTTATTCAAAGCCACATGGATGCATAATGTGTGTTTAGCTGTAACCTGCCATGTGTACTTTTGGAAGAATGACCAGGATCAGTTATTTATGTGCTACTACAAAATAATAAATAATTGATGATGATAATAATAATAACTTATATTTATTTATAATGTGCTCTTTCTCACAGGAGCTCATACAAGTCATAGCACTTTACAATTAGTAACAACACTTACAAATTATAAGATACACTAAGTGCTACAGATGCATTGAGTCAAGCAGATGTAACCTACTCATCACACACGTGTGTGCACACCACTCAGTATACGTTCGGGAAAAGGCGAGTTTTAAGTGCTGATTTAAAGGAAGTGGCTGAATCTGTGAATGAGACTGAGAAAAACAAATTTCTTTCAGAAGTGTCTTTAGTACATGGTAGTCTGTCAGTGACATGTAAAGTGACTGTAGACTATCCTGTGGTCATGTTCAGATCTGATATTGATAATGAAGGTGATGGTAATAAGTGAACATTTTCTACCATGCCATACCAATGTCTTTTGTTATTGCTTCAGCCTAGGGTACAAGTCATTAATTATTAAGCATAATTCAGGGATGTTTGTTTCCAAAAAAATCATGGAATTCCATAAAGTTTTAATTCTAATTTCAGTAAAATCACTTTGACTATAAGTTTGATTCCATAGGCATAGGGGAAAAAATCTGTTGCAAAAAGGTTTGATGTTGTAGAGCTCTGTAAATTGTAATTATGTAAAGCAGACACTGAACCAAAGGGAAGTAACTGTGAGAAGGGCTCTTTTTGACTTTTTAACCTGTAGGTTGCAACCTGGGGGCTTGTTAAAATTGAGACCTATAACACTTGTGTGTATGTGTGTGTAGACATTTTCTGGGTAGTAACTAAGTAAGTGTTCTCTGGAAGTAAATAAGTATTGTATTGCCGTGAATAAAAAGCTGGTGATGTCAGTGAGAAGTTTTTGTTGTGGCAGCATCTTTCAGTTACACTCAGCATGTTATGTGTCTGTATGTAAACTATCTTTATTATTAAAGTTCTTGGTAAATTGATTGTTCCAGATTCCAACAACCATCACTAGAATATTGCTGAACCACTTCAGATGGGATAAAGAGAAACTGATGGAAAGGTATTAATCCACTGACATGTCAACAGTTCAGATGTTATGCAGTTATTGCACGCTTTTTTTTTTTTAAATTTATGTAAGGCTAAAAGAGCTCTTCATTCCATCTTATCAGCTGTGTGTATTCACAGACCAGGTTATGAACCGGAGTGTTTGTGTTTTCTGTGAGTTGTAATGAATTGTACTTGTAGTTCTGACTGACATTAGTGCTGTTTGAGGCAGGCATGCTAAAAACATTTAATTTTTTTTAATTGATGCTTAAAGTAAAAGTTTGGAATGTGCAGCTTATTGTGGTGGTTTCTTTATCCCAAGGGGACCCACTGTACTGTATAGTTGACAGGGCACAGACTAGTTAACTGTTCCATGTCTCTGATCTGGCTGCTGAGTGCTCAGCATTTTCAGATTTTGAATGTTGCTGTAAGTACAACGGCTGTTATGGACACATGTATTTGTGTAACAATACACTCATCAAGTAAAAATGAAAAACAAATTACAAAGCAAGAAATATTTCCTTAGTCTTTTCATAGAAGAGTAATTTGGAGTGGTGTATTAGTATAAGAATGGGGGTTGGCTTTGAGGCTTTTCAATTTTTATGGTAATTTTGAAAATTTATATTGTTAGCCATTAATATTGTTCCTAGTATGTTTTGCACAATGTTATAAATTACTGAATCACAATTACTTTGTTATTTCAGATACTATGATGGAGATCAAGATCGTCTGTTTTCAGAGGCTCATGTCATTAGTCCCCACCGCAGAGAAGTCAAAAGGGTACAAGAAAGAAAAAAAACTGTTTTTTTTAAATTCCTTTATTAATTAGCCTCTCATCATTTAATTAACTGGGGGTCAGGGGGATTGTGCCATTCCCACCCCCACCCGCACCCACACAGGGAAGTCCAACTGGTGAGGATTTAAATTGTTAACATCTTTTAAGGCACCAGTGGTGCAGTGGCTAATCATTAATGCACTGGTTCGCCATTCCACCTGCCTGAGTTCAGTTGCCTCAGACCTTGATGATGGTGCTAAGAATAAAAGCACCATGTGCAGAACGTACACTAGCTGCAGGTTTTTTGGCTAGCATGTCCTTGGCATTAGGGCAGTGTGATGGCTGAGTACTTGGATTGATTGATAGTGATACACAGAAAGCAGACCCAGAAAACACTCATTCAAAAAATTACTTTCACCAAAGGACCAGCACTCATGTAGCAAGATCTGGTGCGTGAGTGGTGCATGTGTGTGTGAGCATGTGTGCATGATACATGTTTTTAGCTACAAGTCTCTTTTTCTCTTATGATGGACCAGAAAATTAAATGTAAGATGAAGGCACAGAGTACTGACATTATAGTGACAGTGAATCTGTTTGTGTGCAGCGCTCCAGGTCGATTCCTGATGACCGGCAGGACTGTGAAATCTGCTGCTACCCAGTGCCTGGGGCTGTAAGCATTTTATCGAGGGGCCGATCACTGGTCCCGCGCTTGGCTCTGGCTGGGCCCATGCTGCTGCATTTACACCTTGGCTCTCAACCACCCTTGAATCACAAGTCTGATCTTACCTCATCTGTCTGCCACAATTTGTGCAAGTCTCGAGCTTCTGGAGTTTTTAGACTTCTAGAATGATGTTGCGTGACACTCAATAGAACGGGAGCCACGATCAGCTCTACTCTTGAACAGAGCCGAGCAGTGCTTGCATCCGCCCCTGGACTACCAAGTGTAAATGCAGCAATGTGCACCCAGGCTGAGCTCAGCTTGGGCAGTTTTGATAGCGTGTATAAATACACCAAAAGGTGGCTTGTTGGCTTTAGTTTATCTTTCTTTAATGTATGCTTTTTTTCTTCTTCTGTTCCTTCATTGTCAGTAGGTAATTTGATGCCAAAGATGGGTCAGCGCTGAGGTTGTGCTTTGTCTGAAAGCTTCAGTAAAGACTCCGTCACAGCTGATGGTGGTTAGAAAATCTAGAATTGTTGCTGAGTGGCGGCAGGCACCCCACCAGGGCAAGGCTTGGTGACTGTTGTCAGCGCTTTTCTGTAGAGTGCTCATGTATTGTCTTGTTCTCCTCTTGTGTATATGTGTGTGTATATGAGCCTGTGACAAAAGGTCGTGATCTAAAGTGGGACACACTGCCTCAAAATCAGACTCCCAGTAAGCTATTTTCAGTCTTACCATTAGAAAGTGGTATGTTTCAAGTAACTATTTCCATCATCAAAAAATGGTTTTGATCCAAGTGTGTGCTGTATGGCATCAAAACAGGTCAGGTCAGGTGTGGACGTTTGTAACAATGGACACAGTGAATGTCATAATAATAAGGAGAAAAACCATTTGTATGCAATTTTAATGCTGCTGGTGCGTTTAAGTAGCTGCTAGTAATAAAATCAGGCAGGACAAACAAATTCTGCTTTAAATGTAAGTGTTATGTAATCACTATGTCCAAATTTTGCGCTCAAGAATCTAGTTCTACAAATAATCATTTCAAACACAGAACAACTTCAGTAAATTTTTCAAACAAGGAACACTTTATTTCATAGTATACACTGTAATGATAAATGCAAAAAAAAAGCAAGGCAGGAGGCATATTCACACATTCCAACTTGTTTAAGTGGACAATGTAACACTATGGCAGTGGAAACAGTCTATGAAAACCAAGATAGTATTTCACCCAGACTGAACAAACAGCACACAACTGTAGTGAATCTAGGCACAGTAACAGTATGATATGACAGGTTAAAGGAGCGACTTTCTGAACATGCAGATCACATTAAAACTTTAGGACAATTTATAAGACCCCCCCCCCCCCAAAAAAAAAAAAAAAAAAAAACACACACACACACACACACACAAAACGACATCCTTTCAAACTAAACCTGTCAATCACTGTCAGTGAAAAACTGCTACCTCACTTTGCACTCAGTGTCAGGGAAACTTTTTTTCTGTTTGCAATCAAGAAATCCCAATAAGATAAGTCCGGTGGTGAGAGCCTGAAGAACATGCTTCCTTTTTGTGTGTGAAGAACTGGATCCATACATGATTTTCTGCTTGGCACACTTCCAGAACCTGCCACAGTTATCAAAAGTAACAGAATTTAATACAGACTTGAATACCAGGGACAGACAGACGTCATCTAATGTATGCTTACTAAAACTAAAAGAAAAACAACAACACATTAAAAATGCGATCAGGTCACAAAGTATGGCATCTTTAAGTCAAATACCTGTATTAAATTTTTCAGTATGTAAAAAAGGAAAACAGAAAAATGATACATGTACTTTGGACTGTAACAATCCTAAAGTGCCCTTACATACCAAAGGTCTTTATTTATACAAGAGCAGTGAAAATGTTTATAATAAATTGTAAGACAATCTCCCCCCACCCCCACCCCCCTTCCACCGGCCCCCAAAGTCGGCCTTCATGCACAGTTAATAAATAAAAATAAAAATAAATTTACAGTGGCAAGTCAACTATTACATTTAATGCGGAAAGGAAACAAAATTAAGACTGCAAAACAAAGGAAAGGGGGACGGGGGGTAGCACTGTGCCCATGTCACGTTCACCTGCTACAAAGTTTACAGAGTACATGTTTAATATGCACAAGCCTCCATTCGGACGTAAAAGTTTGTAAACAACCACTTGAAGGGTAAGCTGTGAGCCATTTCAACTTTTAAATCGACCGCTTAACCTAAATCAGCAATAATTACAGACATAGACGGACTGCAGACTAACATAAGAAAAGACATCTGGACACACGTAACACAGACACAGTCACAAACTGTGTCCACAATCTGAAATTGCCCCCTTCCCGCCATAATATGATGAAGTAAACAAAGCACACTACCAGTGCCATTTATATCACTTACTAGTGGCTAAGAAAGCATTTGTTTGGGAAAATATATGATGAGGACAGAAATTCGACACTTATGTGGGTTGTTCGTAACATATAGGACGTTCATAACAAAACAAAATAACCAGACACAGTCAGAATACTCACCGCCACCCCTTCGACGAAACCACTGTCAGCGACAAGCGGCCATGTGATGTCAACAGGAAGGCCAGTGGTAGTTTTAGAAGCGGTCAGCAGTAATTAAATGTTTGCAATGCCGATAAAATTTGCAAAAGTTGTTCATAACAGATGGACAAAGTTTCAGATTTTTTACGTCTGGGTAAAAAAAATGAAACACGGAAATGCCCCCAGTAAAAACATCGACTGCTTTCAGTGCGCGATTGATATGCAAATAAGAGAAGCGAAGGTCCGCAGTGAATGCAATGGCAGACGGTAGCAGACGATCTTTAAATTTACAGGAAATTTGGACACAGTCCGTTATGAACGGCCAGTGTATTTTCAATTTCGTTTTTTTGGTTATGAAACGTCACGCATGGCTTGCAATTCGACTGGATACTAAATTTAGTTTATTCAGTAGTCAAATGGTGTACAAGTTGTGAAGAATAGTTCAGCTGGTTAGTTGCGGTTTTGAGCTGAAGTCAAACAACCCACGTTGTCCCACTTTCCGGAAGCCGCTTTTCGTCGATTTTCGTCAAGTATTTTTGTTTTTAATCCTCTTCTTGGTGACCAAAGCTGCCAATTTTTACTTTTAACTACTCATCAATGCATACTGAATAAAAGCAACCACAGTTTCGTGTAACTGTAGTAAGACGAAAATAAATAGTATACAAACATACCGGGGTTAAGCGGGAGCACCTTTTGTCACAGGCTCATATATATATATATGGTTGGCATTGACAAGGTGCAAAGAAACAAGGAGAGTCAGTCAAGTCAGTGAACTTGAATCGAAAGAAGAAAAAGAAAAGAAAAACAACAACATAAATTACTTTATTTTCTTTCCTTTCCTTTCTTCTTTGATTTTGAAACAAGTGTAGGTAACAAAAACGGGTACTTTTTTTCATTTTTATTTTGTTTTTAGCCAAAGTAGGAAAAAAATTAATATCTCTCCATCAATTACACCAAACTGATATGTACAGGTAGAGTTCTGGAGAGCTTATAATCGCACAAAGTTTGGATGATCCTGTTTGAACTGTGTCCAAGAAAAAGCCCTTGTTACAGTTTATGTCCTGTTGAAAGCATATCCATTATATTCCCTGAACACTCACCAAAGTCTCATACATGGCCTTGTATCTGTAATGTATGTATGCGTGCCTGATCTAGTCCACGTACATGCTACAAAGTGTGAACTTGTACAAGTTTTTGAAACACACATTTTGCTTTCAGCTGTTTGTTGTCAATGTGACCATGTAATATGCACAGTATGACCTTATAGTGTTACAGTTTTAAAAATATTTTTTAAATCCTGTTATTGTTGAAGAGAATGCACACAGTCTCAAAAACATACCCATAGCGGATGGATACAAAGATGTATAAATATCTGTCTGGCTGCATCTCACTCCCTCAGCTTGTGTGTCTGTCTCTCCCCATGACACCTGAGCTGGTTTCTGTCCTTTGTTTCACTGCTGCCTTTTATCCCTTTGTCTTAGTGTTCACGGTTGGGGGAAAAAGTATGCTCAAGAGTGTTGTCTTGGTACACAGGAGATGACAGGCTTGGAATGTGGCCACAAGTTCTGTGCCAAGTGCTGGGCAGACTATCTCACCTCTAAGATCATTGATGAGGGCATGGGGCAGACCATTTCCTGCGCCGCTTTTGGTTGTGATATCCTAGTAGACGACACCACCGTCATGTGAGTTGACATGCATGCACAAACTAACACAGGGGTCATTTTTGGGGTGGGTGGGGAGCATACACACTATAACGTAGACCCTGCATCAGGTTCAGATTGTATCTTCTCAGGTGAGTTGGGGGAAAGTGCTCTCCATTCCTACTAATGTGTCAGTACTTTCATGTGTCCAAACAATGGTGCGGCTGCCAGCGTTTGGGATTTCTAACGCACAGACATGTTGATGCGTTCAGTTCCACACAGTGGATCTATTGACTTTTGCATGGGATTTGATCGTTGATAATTGATACATTGCTGTCATGATCTGGAAGTGTTTGTTCAGTATTGATGTAAACTGTGATTGGTAAGTGCTACACTTTTCTGCAAATTGGAAGGATGATTTCTGTTTACAGGACTCTTATACGGGACCCCAAAGTGAAGCTGAAATATCAACAGCTTATCACCAACAGCTTTGTGGAGGTGAGAAGTCTTAGAATGTGTCTGTTGTATGCTCATGAGCAAAATGCAACATTCAGCCTTGCTTTTGACAAATTGGAAAAAAAAAAAAAAAAATCTGAAACCATAATGACTGCTAGCATCCTAAAACAAGATCCAAACACATAAATGGTTCAACAGAACGCTATATATTAGCACAAAAACACAATCTGCAAATCTTTGGTAAACAACATAGCTCAACCAAGAGAAGTTATTTCACTTCTCATTTTTCATCGTTTTTAACCATTTAACTCTGTTTAAGTGTTGTTTTATAGCTTAACAAAGGGGATTACTGCAGAAATTTGCAGATTGTGTTTTTATCCAAATAAATAGCATTCTGTTGAACCTTTTATGTGTCTGAATTTTGACAAATTAGTTCATGGTTGATGCAGTAGGCAAATTGAAGTCGTGGAGACAAGGTGCTATCCTAGGAACCTAATATACACTCAGAAGACTTAGTACAGCATCACATATACCTGTGTGCCTGGAATTGAATGCCTACCTACCCTGTTGGCAGAATTAAAATTGGAACAGTGGGCATGCATCCTTGTGGTGATAGAAAAGTAAGATGATTTCTGTGTGAGGCTTGACATGTCCAGATAGCTTTGACAGTCAGAGCATGAGTAGCAGAGAATAGGGATGAGCCAACCGATTGCAAGACAGATGGGTTTGTTTGTAGAGCTCAGTCTCCTTGTTGCAGTGTAACCGATTGTTACGTTGGTGCCCGGCGCCTGACTGTGGGCATGCAGTCAAGGTGACCTACCATGACGCCAAGCCCGTCACCTGTGTATGTGGACATACCTTTTGGTGAGTGGTCCCCTCCGCCTGTCTCTTGGAAGACATCCATCACAAGTGTGTGTGAGGTTACTTCTGAAGGAATTGGTGTGTTTATCATTCGGTGACATGGTGTGTGGTTGTATGGTGTACACAGAACATGCAGAAATATCAACAGTTTCACATGGCACCAGCCATGCCACACTATAAGTACACCACTTTGGTGGGTTTTAAAAAAAAAAGCGCTATAAAAAATAGAAGGTAGTCAGTCCTGTAGAATCACATGCGAGTGCAGTGAGTCTACTCAAGAGCGGAGAATATCACTATATTATAGAAAATGATTATATAAAAGTGGTAAATAAGAACAGCTGTCTGTCTGCCCCTCTCAGGTACTCTGTGGGTGGCTCTGTAAATCTCTACATTGGTGTCTGAATGTGTGTGGGGGGGGGGGGGGGGGGGGGGGGGGGGGGGGGCAGACTCTTGTAGATCTTGTGGTGTATGTCCTGGTTGTAGGTGTTTCAGTGGGAAGGGGGGGGGGGGGGGGTGTCTGTCCTGTACTTGCACCAGGCTGCACCTGTGTGTAAAATGAAGTCTGTGTGCTGTCTCGTGGGACTGTATGTGAAGTGGGGATGACTGTCCCATTATTGTGCATGGAATGAAATGTGGATGACTGTGTTACATTACTGCACTTGTGTATAAAGTGAAGTATGGATGACTGTCCCATTTATGCACATGTGTATAAAGTGAAGTGTGGATGACTTTGTCCATTATTGCATCTGTGTATAAAGTATGGATGACTCTGTCCCATTATGGCACCTGTGTGTAAAGTGAGGAGCAGATGCTGTGCTATTAGTATTATGTGGTACATAGTATTATGTGGTACATCATCACCGGCTGCAGTGCTTTGTTTTTTCTTCTTCTTCCTTCAGTTTTGCCTGCAGTGAGAACTGGCATGACCCTGTCAAGTGTGTCTGGCTGAGGAGATGGATCAAGAAGTGTGATGATGATAGTGAGACCTCTAACTGGATTGCTGCAAACACCAAAGTAAGAATTTGTTTCCGTCACAGGCCTTTCAGCCTTTCCCCCTTTCCTTTGTCCTCTTCAGTGGTTGACAGAATGTTAAAATCTAAGAACTAATCCTTCCCAGCCAGAATGTGAAAATCTAAGAACTAACCCCTCCCCACCAGAATGTTTAAGAACTACCCCCCCCCCCACCAGAAAGTTAAAATCTAAGAACTAACACCTCCCCACCACAATGTTAAAATCTAAGAACCCACCACCACCACCGCCACAATGTTTAAGAACTCCCCCCCTCCCCACCACAATGTTAAAATCTAAGAACTAACCCCTCCCCACCAGAACGTTTAAGAACTACCCCCCTCCCCCACCAGAATGTTAAAATCTAAGAACTAACTAACCCCTCCCCACCAGAATGTTAAAATATAAGAACTAACCCCTCACCACCAGAATGTTAAAATATAAGAACCCCTCCCCTCCAGAATGTTAAAATATAAGAACTAACCCCTCACCACCAGAATGTTAAAATATAAGAACCCCTCCCCACCAGAATGTTATAAGAACTAACCCCTCCCCACCCTTCTTACTGCTCTACTACACCCACAGCCCCAGTTCATTGCAATTCTTCTTTCCTTTCTGGTTCTGTGTCAGGAAAAACACACTGTACTTTGTCAAGAGGGGACCATAAAGGATAACTGAATCAAATGAAGACATTTTAATCATACTTCCAGATGGCATGACATGCACTCAAAGCAGAGCCAAGCGCAACAGGCATCTGTTGCAGGACAGCCAAGTGTAAGCGCAGTTTCAAGCACCTAGTCTGCACTCAGCACGGAAAGATTTTCCCCATGAAAATGGCCCCCTTCACTGTGATCCAGGTTGTTGAGGTTAACAAGGTCCAGATTTGATGGAAAATGCAGGGTTACGTCCAGGTTTCACTAAAAATGCAATGTGTCTTGTAAACATCTGTGCTGTTAGTTGTGTATCAGGAGTGCCCCAAGTGTCACATGATGATTGAGAAGGATGTCCAGATTTGACTGAAAATGAAATGTTAAGGTCCAAGTTTCATTCAAAATCAGTGTGTCTTGTAAACACCTGTGCTGTTTGTTGTGTATCAGGAGTTCCCCAAGTGTCACATGATGATTCAGAAGGATGTCCAGATTTGCCTGAAAATGCGAATGTTAAGGTCCAGGTTTCACTAAAAATGCAATGTGTCTTGTAAACACCTGTGCTGTTTGTTGTGTATCAGGAGTGCCCCAAGTGTCACGTGACGATAGAGAAGGATGGTGGGTGCAATCACATGGTGTGCAAGAACCAGAACTGCAAGGCTGACTTTTGCTGGGTCTGTCTGGGGCCTTGGGAGCCACATGGGTCATCCTGGTGAGGCGCAGTGTTTGTCTCGTGTTTTATGCACATGCATGCACCTTCACACATGCACATGCATGCACTTTCACACACACACACACACACACACACACACACACACACACACACACACACACACACACACACACATGCACTTTCACACATGCACATGCATGCACATGTGCAGACTTTCATACACACACTTACATGTATACACATGCACACATTTTATTAGCACTTATTTTGGTCATATTTTCACAGGTACACAAAATATGCAATATTACCGATGGATGTTTTGTGGATGGAAAGGTGTTAGGTGACATTTTTTACAACAGGATCAGCTGGGTGGAATTTTAAACATGGGAAATTTATGACTATATGTGGATTCTTTTTTGTGTGATGGAGGGGGGGGGGGGATTTATTGGCAAGCTTTGAAGTTAATTTTTGCTGTACTCACAAGAACTGACTGCAAGACTGAAGGGAACCGTGTGGATTTGTTTTCCAGGTACAACTGTAACCGCTACAATGAAGACGATGCTAAGAAGGCCAGAGACAACCAGGAGGTGAGTTACTGTCTCATTCACACTGCCTTTACCATAGCTTTTTCGGGTGTGTTTTTTCCCCCCTTATTTTTCCCCTGCCTTGACAAGAAAAAAGCTTTCAAGAATGAGCCCATATTTTAGTTTTACCAGTTCTTATAACCTTGGTCTCAAGGTCACAGGAATGTTTGAGGAGATGGGTGGTTTTTTTCTTTTTCGTTTTTTTTTTTCTTTTCTTGTCTTGCATGATGTCTTCTGAGTAGATGCTCTTGTTTGAAAGAGTGGAAGAGGTGAGGTTCATATAGTCTTTGACAAGAGTGGGTGAGGGAGGCCTTTGGCAAGGTTCATATAGTCTTTGAAAGAGTGGGTGAGGGAGGCCTTTGGCAAGATTCATATACTCTTTGAAAGCTTGGGAAAAGTGTGATGCCTTTATTCAAGGCCTGACTGTGTAGGCAGAAAGTGGCATCTCTGGCCTAGGTCTTGGAAAGTTGGGGACTTTTATGGTATTGGTCAACAGACAATGTGCAGAAGCAGGATTCAGGAAAAAGCTGGGACAGTGGGAGGCCAAATGTTTATGACAGCTGAAATAAGAAAAAACTAAATGTATATGGAACGCGAAACCACTCCCATGCCTAGTTCCTGTTGGTGTGTCGTCTGCTGCAAGGTGCAAGAGTTACTGTACTTTGAATTGCACACCCACCTTTGACATTTTCCAGCAGCTCTGAGCAGTAATGTGTCCAGTAAGTAACTTGGTGTTTTACACCCAGTCAACCATTGCAGTTATGTCAGGGCAAAGTAACTTGTCCAGGAAAATGGTCTTTGAGAATTTTGAAGTTCAAAACCTGTACAGAATTATTGTATGAACCCTGCTTTGCACACATGGGGTAGGGAGGCTTTGTGGGGGTGGGGTATTTTGCACTTGTGGCGTAGTGAGGCTTGGTGGGGGGGGGGGGGGGGGGTATTTTGCTGTCCACATTGTATTCCTCATTACAGGTCATGTTTTACTGGTGACTTATCAAGCATGAAATAAATTGTGTTTCAGAAGTCACGTTCTGCATTGCAACGCTACTTGTTCTACTGTAACCGCTACATGAACCACATGCAAAGTCTGAAGTTTGAACACAAGGTCAGTGCATGGACAGATTTTTTTTCTTCAGCATTTCTGTTCTAAATGTTCACCTTTTGTTTTCCTAATTTGACTTTTGAAGGTCTTCATTGATCTGATGTGAATGCACAGGTGTCTCAAGATGTTCAGCGCTTTTGTTGCATGCCATTTGTGTTAATTATTGATGCTGCTGGTTGGAAACCAAATCATTGTTGGTGTGAGTTTGTTTGTTGTTGTTTTGGGGGGCAAGGGGTTGTAACTGTACTTGTCTGTCGACCAGTTTTGTTGATGTAAAGACTTCATTTAAGTCCTGAAGCAGTGTCCATAAACCACAACTGTGAAATTAAAAATGCCAAAGCAGAATTGAACCAAGGTCTGTCTGCTTACCTGCCTGGCACTGTACTGCCGGGCCAGGCCCACTCACGTGCATCTGTAGTGCATGGTAACTGGTTGTTTTTTGTTCTTTGCTCTTGTCTGGAGGATTTTGTTGCATAGCTGCTGATTGTAAAGAGATGATGCACATACTGCAGCTTTGTGTCAAGTGAGACTTCTCTTGTTCTGTGTGGATTTGAAGGCACTGTTTGTTGTCAGTTTGCACATTTGTTCGCAGTTGTACACAGCAGTTGGTTTACCTTTGTGATGGTGTTGCAGTTGTACACAGCAGTTGTTTTACCTTTGTGATGGTGTTGCAGTTGTACACAGCAATTGATTTACCTTTGTGATGGTATTGCAGTTGTACGCAGCAGTTGGTTTACCTCTGTGATGGTGTTGCAGTTGTACACAGCAGTTGTTTTACCTTTGTGATGGTGTTGCAGTTGTACACAGAAATTGATTTACCTTTGTGATGGTGTTGCAGTTGTACACAGCAGTTGGTTTACCTTTGTGATGGTGTTGCAGTTGTACACAGCAGTTGGTTTACCTTTGTGATGGTGTTGTAGTTGTACACAGCAGTGGGTGTACCTCTGTGATGGTGTTGCAGTTGTACACAGCAGTGGGTTTACTTTTGTGATGGTGTTGCAGTTGTACACAACAATGGGTTTACCTTGGTGATGGTGTTGCAGTTGTACACAACAATGGGTTTACCTTGGTGAGGGTGTTGCAGTTGTACACAACAATGGGTTTACCTTGGTGAGGGTGTTGCAGTTGTACACAACAATGGGTTTACCTTGGTGAGGGTGTTGCAGTTGTACACAGCAATGGGTTTACCTTGGTGAGGGTGTTGCAGTTGTACACAGCAATGGGTTTACCTTGGTGAGGGTGTTGCAGTTGTACACAGC
The DNA here is from genome assembly GCA_963584105.1 of Alviniconcha strummeri. NCBI lineage: Eukaryota > Metazoa > Mollusca > Gastropoda > Provannidae > Alviniconcha > Alviniconcha strummeri. The sequence goes on along the minus strand of OY757550.1, from coordinate 19,085,102 downwards.
AATGGGTTTACCTTGGTGAGGGTGTTGCAGCTGTACACAGCAGTGGTTTTATGTCATTGGTGGGAGCTGCCACGAGTATCGTTTTTGTTGGGATGTCAGTTTTGTCATGACAAAACATCTTTTATCATGACAAAAGTATGCTTACCATGACAAAATTATGTTTGTCACGACAAAATATTTTTGTTGTGACAAAATCTGTGACAAAAATGGTACTTGTGGCAGCTCCCGCCAATGACAGTTTTAGCCTTGTGACCTTAAGAGTTGTACATGGAAGTTTTAGCCTTGTGACCTTAAGAGTTGTACATGGAAGTTTTAGCCTTGTGACCTTAAGAGTTGTCCATGGAAGTTTTAGCCTTGTGACCTTAAGAGTTGTCCATGGAAGTTTTAGCCTTGTGACCTTAAGAGTTGTCCATGGAAGTTTTAGCCTTGTGACCTTAAGAGTTGTCCATGGAAGTTTTAGCCTTGTGACCTTAAGAGTTGTCCATGGAAGTTTTAGCCTTGTGAAATTGTTGCAGTTGTACTCAGTGGTAGTTTTGACCTTGTCATGTTGTTGCAGTTGTACTCAGCGGTAGTTTTGACCTTGTCATGTTGTTGCAGTTGTACTCAGCGGTAGTTTTGACCTTGTCATGTTGTTGCAGTTGTACTCAGCGGTAGTTTTGACCTTGTCATGTTGTTGCAGTTGTACTCAGCAGTAATTTTGACCTTGTCATGTTGTTGCAGTTGTACTCAGCGGTAGTTTTGACCTTGTCATGTTGTTGCAGTTGTACTCAGCAGTAGTTTTGACCTTGTCATGTTTTTGCAGTTGTACACGGCTGTCCGAGGCAAGATGGAGGAGATGCAACAACATAACATGTCCTGGATTGAGGTGCAGTTCCTGAAGAAGGCTGTGGACGTTCTGTGTCTCTGCCGTCAGACCCTCATGTACACCTACGTCTTTGCCTTCTACCTCCGCAAAAACAACCAGTCCATCATCTTTGAGGTTTGTATCAGCTACAGTTTTGCTTGATTGCCGCTGCGCCTCATTGTGTGATAACACCTCTGCATTCTTTCAACTGCTACAGAAACAAAACAAATCCCCCGCTCAGAATAAAAGGAAAATGAAGTAACTAAAATTGAAAAACAAGAGAAAAGCCTAGTTAAATAGTCTATATATCATTTTTAGACAATATGTTCAGTTAAAACAGTAATCCCCCCCCCCCCCCCCTCCCGGACAGACACACATACATACAGACACACACACATACATATGAAGTAAGCATCAACATATTGTTTTGTCGCAGCAAGTATCAAATATGGAAAAGATCATTCTGAAGATTTCTTAGAAGAGGTGAAGGGGGTTGTTAAAGAAAGAAGAGTGAGGAGCCTCATAGGAACTGGGTTACAGCAGCGTAAACCTGGTTTGCATGGGAGAGGAAAGTGGCTGTTTTTCTCTCTTGGCTAATTCACGTTCATGCTGTCATGAAAGAGTTGGTGGTGTGGACCCTGATGGAACCAGTGTGTGTATGGCAGGACAACCAGAAGGACTTGGAGAATGCAACGGAGCAGCTGTCGGAGTACCTGGAGAGGGACATCTCCTCTGACATGCTGCAGGACATCAAGCAGAAAGTACAGGACAAGTACAGGTAGGCTGGCAGTCAGTGTATCGATGGATATACATGGTACAGAACCTCAGATACTTAGAAAGTGCAGGGCAAGTACAGGTAGGCTGGCAGTCAGTGTATAGATGGATACTTCGTACAAAACCTCAACTGCTTAGCACAGAAAGTGCAGGACAAGTATAGGTAGGCTGGCAGTCAGTGGATCGATACTGGGTGTGAAACCTCAGATACTTTGCTCAGAAAGTGCAGGACAAGTATAGGTAGGTGGGCAGTCAGTGGATGGATACTGGGTGTGAAACCTCAGATACTTTGCTCAGAAAGTGCAGGACAAGTATAGGTAGGCTGGCAGTCAGTGTATGGAGTGGGTACCAGGTACAAAACCTCAGATACTTGCTCAGAAAGTTCAGGACAAGTATATAGGCAGGCTGGCAGTCAGTGTATGGAGTGGGTACTGGGTACAAAACCTCATACTTAGCTCGGAAAGTGCAGGACACGTATAGGCATGCTGGCAGTCAGTGTATGGAGCGGGTACTGGGTACAAAACCTCGGATACTTAGCACAGAAAGTGCAGGACAAGTGTAGGTAGGCAGGCAGTCAGTGGATGCACACTAGGTACAAAACCTCAGATCCCAACAACTGCTCAGAAAGTGCAGGACAAGCATAGGTAGGTGGGCAGTCAGTGGTTGGACACTGGGTATAAAACCTTGGATACTTAGCACAGAAAGTGCAGGACAAGTATAGGCAGGCAGGCAGGCAGTGGTTGGATGGGTGAATACTAGGGTGACTGGGAAATAAGCAGTCAGGGTGACTGGGAAATGAGCTGTCAGGGTGACTTGGAAATGAGCCGTCAGGGTGACTGGGAAATAAGCAGTCAGGGTGACTGGGAAATGAGCCGTCAGGGTGACTGGGAAATAAGCAGTCAGGGTGACTGGGAAATAAGCTGTCAGGGTGACTGGGAAATAAGCTGTCAGGGTGACTTGGAAATGAGCCGTCAGGGTGACTGGGAAATAAGCCGTCAGGGTGACTGGGAAATGAGCCGTCAGGGTGACTGGGAAATAAGCAGTCAGGGTGACTGGGAAATAAGCTGTCAGGGTGACTGGGAAATGAGCCGTCAGGGTGACTGGGAAATGAGCCGTCAGGGTGACTTGGAAATGAGCCGTCAGGGTGACTGGGAAATAAGCCGTCAGGGTGACTGGGAAATGAGCCATCAGGGTGACTGGGAAATAAGCAGTCAGGGTGATTGGGAAATGCATGAACCTTGTGGGTGTTGTTTGCAGGTACTGCGAGAGCCGCCGCAAGGTGTTGCTAGACCACGTGCATGAGGGCTATGAAAAAGATCTGTGGGAGTACCAGGACGCCCACTGCTGATGGAGGTGCTGGGGCGGGGAACTGCTGTGCAACGGACAGCAGCGTGATTTGTGTACAGTGCTGAATGAATGTGTCAACTCCGTGCTCTCCTCTGCCAAGTTTCCTCTCCTGTCACTGACCAACCAGTTCCTGTAACTCCCTACAACAACAGCTTCCCTTGTCTGTGTTTCTTTTTTCTTTTTTTAAATTTCACCCGCACGAAGAAAGGAGAATGTGAGTGTGTAATGATCAGCGTTAGGCGGTCTAGTCTGGTCTGGCCAGCCACACGTGATGAGCACTTTAGAGTGTGATTTGCTTGAACACTGTAAGTCTGGTGCTTTTCTTGGCATTAATAATACTTGCTAAGTGTTACCTGTTTGTTCAAGATCAAGTGACCTTGAGTGTCCTTGAAGTCTGAAGCAGCATGAGTCCAACTTGAAAGTTGATTTTGGGTTGTTTTTGGTTAGTTCCTAACCAGTCAAGTTCAGACTGTGTGTGATAGTTATACTAGATTGTGCACATGGGTCATTCTCCATAGCTGTGTACTAAAACTAGTAAAAGTGTGACTTCCATCACCAAAATCCAAAATGGCTGACAGGTGTGACCCACTCTGCATCAGTGGTTTCTGAGCAAAATCACTGGGTTATCATAGAAGACTGAGGATGTAACATTCTCAGATGCAAAGGAAGATGACTGAGAAACGTTACGGCTGCAGAAAAAAATGGATATTTTAGTATAATAGGCAAAAATTGCACATTTTCAGGTGTTGACCATGTGAAGCTGCATATTTATTGTGTTAAAAGTGTTTTGTCCTTGTAAATTTAAGCAGTTTGTGAATGTTACACACAAGTAGACAAAAGCATCAAAGTACTGGATTTGTTGGGGTTATATAGGCATAGGTATTATACCAACCACATAGATAAAGTTCATGTGCATGAAAGAAGGAGTTTCAAGAGTAAAGGGGGGTCTTAGCATTACTTTTATTTGACATTATTTTGTTTTGATGTGCTTGCAAAACTGAACATTATTTTTATAAAAGAGCTGATTTGGGGCGGGGTGGAATCTGCCAGCAGAGTTGGATGTGTTGATGTTTGTGTATTTTGTTGTGGTCAGCGTTTTGAGAATAGAAGAGAGTCAAGATAAACAAAACTGATTGTTTACTGTTAAAATTATGCAAGGGAGACAATGCAGTGTCAGCTTTGTTTCCTGCTTTGTTTGAATGTGAGTCATCTGAGTGTTCACTTTTATTTTTATTTTCTGGTCCTGATATCCATACCAATGTGCTTTGTAGGATTATTCTTTGTAGCTTAGCCTGGGAGTGTGGTCATTTGTCAGGGGAATGAAGAGGTTTATTTTCCTTTATTTTATGAGAAAAGCATATGTAAAAAAACAACATAGAAGAAAAAAAAGCGGAAGGAACAGTTTGGTAAAGAGAGATTAGAAGAGGGTTGAAAAACTTTGAGAAGTACAGTAGGTGAATGTTTGGAGTGTTCCATGTACATAGTCTTGTCAGGCTAAAAAAACAAAGCCCCAAGAAAAAACCCAGTAGCAGAACCATCAACAACAGGCAATAAAGATGGGGGGGGGGGGGGGGGGGGGGGGGGGAATACATCAGACATGAAACAAAACAAGAAAACTGGTCAGGTGACCTGATGAGGTCACCTTTACATGTTTGGTTTGTACCTTGGATGAAAGTATTTTTTGGAGTAGCATGTTACTTGAGATTATATAGAAAAACAAACACATACTGGGTATTGTATTTACTAAATTTTCCAAAAACAAACATAAACTGATAAGTATTAGTACCAAATTTTCTACTAACATAGGTTGCCTCTCTCTCTTTTTTGTTGATTTTGTATCTCTTTCGACCAAATGCCCAGAATCGTTAATTTGAAGCAAATAATAAGTTGTGAGAAAGAACATTGTTTAGTTCACTGATTTTTTTTTCATGATGTCTGTAGAAAGTTTTAAATAAAAACTGAAGTGTCTCATTTGTGTCTATAATTTCACGTAAAAAGCAAAATTGATCTGGCTTTGCCAATGTATTCATATGTGAGTGTTTTTTTGTTGTGCTTTTTTTTTTTAAATCCCATGAAAGAAAGTCTCTATAATGATCAGCTTCAGGCTGTGCCGCAGACTTGAACTTTTTTCTTTTGGGGGGGGGGGATAATATGTCTATGGGTGGTGTGTCAGGCTTTGCATGGTGCATATTTAACTGTAGCGGTTCATGCAGTAACTGTGAACTTGTTTCAAAGCCACGGTGTTACTTTTGAGAGTTAAAAACAAGTTGTAGTTCATCTCAAGTTCTAATCAGATCAGGTTCCAACTTTGTATGATTGCTAAAAATTACTTGGATTGGATCCATCATGGGGTGTTTGCATTCCAGAGAACTGATTGATGGTTGTGACTCCTAAAAACATTGTTACTGTGTATTAGTTATTACTGTTAGTGGTCTTGTTTTTTCTTCTGGAACACAGTTTCCACGATTGTGACCTCTCTGGAACCCCCACCCACCTGATCTTATTTTAAGATCATGTGGGTGTTGTGAATGGTCAGGCATTTTTGAAAGTTGTACTTTCTCTGAGTATGTTCTGATCTGACTCATTTGAATCTTTGCGGTATGCAGGGACAAGATCACCCAGGGACAAGATCACCCAGGAAGTGCTTTTCATGACTTGGGCATGTGTTTTAGGGAAATCATTTGTGTGTTCTGGACTGTGTAGCATATGACATTGGCTGGACACTTTCTGAACACTATGAGTTGTCAAACTTGGGAGGATAATCCGCTCAATTAAGTTCCTATGCAGTCACGGTTAGGTGTTGTGTGACTGTTGTGCATGCTAGTATGTGGACATGATTGTGCACATAATGCTAAAAGTAGCTTCTGCTTTTTTTGAAGGAAGAGATTGTGCACGTAGTGCTAAAAGTAGCTTTAGTGGTTATATTGTCAGTCCTTCAGAAAACCAAATGTTGGCTTTTTTTTTTTTTTTTTTGCTTTTTTTTCTGACATGTTCCACTGAGATCTCTGAAACTTCTTTATGGTAAATCTGCCATGCTTTACACATGTGTATGGTTGTAGCCATTGCAGGGCATTTTCAAGGTTACACGTGAGGAGTTTCAGAAATATGAAAGGTACCTCTCACGCTTTTGAATGTGAGTTGATGGAGTGTTTGCCCTTGTTTTTGTTTTCAAAAACAAAGTAATTTTATTACACAGTTGACTGAGTAACTGCGTTATGAATGTGTAAGCATTTGTCATTAAAAAGAAAAACAACTCTCAGTTATTTATACCTTTTCACTGTTTGACATTGATTAAACACCTGCTTTCCCACTGAAATGTTTTGAATGATGTTCAGGTCACACAGTACTTGACAAGTTATCATTTTAATATGAGTAGAAGTTCAAAATTGAAATAGGTCTGCTGGATAGTCTTGCGTTTGTATTTTTTTTATTTTATCATCCTACATGTTTTTGTTTTCTGAGCAAACAGGACTTTAAAACTTGATCATCAAGACTTTTTGCTTCAAATTTGGTAAAGTGTATGCTTTGACATTTTGGTTGAGACTTTTAACTTGGATGTCCCATAAAAAAAGCTGATTCTGCGTTTGATATTTTGAGATTATGTGACATTTAGAATAGCAATTTAGCCTGTGCTTTTTGAAGAGAATTATGAAATTGTTTTTGTCTGTTGACACTTTTTTTTTTTTTTTACCTTATTTTGTCCAAGATATGGTCAAACCAGAATAACTTCAACAAGAAGAAAATGAAGTAGCTGACCATAGCCATTATTATGCAGAGTCTGTAGTGATGTGTTGTAACTGTCAGTATAAATTCACCAAATCGTCAAAAGGATAGAAGAAGAAATTTGCATAAAAAAATGTGTGTTCGTAATATGCTTGCCTATACACTCAGGTCAAGTCAGCATACTTTAATCATCCCTCACAAGGAAGTTCAGCTAACTACTAAAGGCTTATTAATTTAAAAACGACGTAAAAAGGACATCAGAGCAGTGTCAAAAGCATTTAATTGGATAATGAAATCAGACAAAAAAGAAGTCCACAATACAAATTATCACAGTCGAAAACATATCCCTCTTGCCCACCTCTCCCAAAACACCCACGCACATACCCTTCACCCCAGCCTACGTACACACACCACTGCTGTCATCAGCCACATCACTGGATCCATACTCACACCACTCAAACCTAATCAGACGGCTAGCCTAGCAAAAGCATACAGAATGGTTAAGACAGGGTCAGAGGGCTGATCATGCCCTGGCGAGGAGTCAGACTGCAATCCTGCTTTTGTGAAATTGCTCAGAAGAAAACTGTGCCCCCTGAGCCGTGACCGTACGTGGCATAACGGTTTTGCATGTAACCCTTACATTCACAGGGGCTCACCACAAACCCACTAGAAAAATACACATGCACCTATAACAAACGAACAAACAAAAAACCGACTGTTTTTGTCCCCATTGGATGAGAGGAGAAAGCTTATAAAATCTAGGTTAGAGTCATTAAAAAAGGAAAGGTCCTGGAAATGTGGTATGCTTCCACACCGGGTTTCATAATTTCACTGTACTGAAAGCATGCCTGGTTTTCTTAGGTCTAAGGCGCTAATGCCAATTAAAATGATGCTTTGGGGGCTTTGATTTGGAAATCTCTCAACCTAAACTGCTGCAGACAGTATGTGAAAAACACCAGCGTGTAAATTGTGGTGTTGTTGGGCTAAGTGTGCAGTTTTTTGTTGTTCTTTTTTCCTTCTTGAAAATCTTTTCCTTGATAATATATAATTATATGTGTATGTATGTGTTTGTACAATGTAGGTTATTGTTGTATGTGAAGAAACATTGAAACATTAAAAGAAAAACTGCCCCCAAATTGAAATGGCTGCAACGGTAATATTTAACAAAACAACCAGAAGCAAACCTATACAAAAGAAAGAAAGAAGATAGTTTGATTTTGAAGCTGCAGTTATAGTTTGATTTTGAAGCTGCAGTTGTGTCCGACTATGTGACCCCAGTGCTTGGGATGAAGGTGTGGCTAGGAATCCTCGATCTTCCTTTGGTCTGTAGGATTGACTGGCACTGAAGCTACAATCACTGGCCTCTATCAGAGTCAGCTTTCCTTTGTTTCAAAGTTTGCAGTAGTTGAGTCCCATGAGATCCATGAGCCCTGTGGGTTCAGTAAAATGGTGTTTAAAGCTGGCGAGATGTACTCCTCCCAGGTAAAGTGCCACTGTATTACAGAGCCTGTCTTTGGCCGGCACAGAGTGATCTGTTAGTTGTGCTCTTTGGAGCTGCGTGATACAGCTTTCTCTACCCTTCTCTAGTCTCCTGGTGGTGTAGTCCATTCAGCACGTCCTGTAGAAATGGTTGTCGGCAGCAGCTCAGCATTTTTGGTTAGAAGACTTTCAGATGAAAGGTCACCATTAGACTGGCTAATCAAGTAGTTCAGCATCCTGTTTATGACCTGTTCTGGCAAAAAGGGGTCTCGAGTTGACTTCACCAATTTGAAAGTTGATTTCACCCATTTGAAAGTCTGAAATAGCACAAGACAGCCAGCCAGTGTGGTGTTTGAATCCAGGTTGTTTTAAAAATGCTGCTTGTTGAAGGGCGGTTGGGTGGAGGACATGGCCATAGTTTCCTCATTTCTTTGCACTGTCAGCCCAGGGATTTAACTTCAACGCCCATTTCTGTGAGAACAGGTCTGATATAAATTATTCTGTACGTATCGAATGCTTTACATCAAAATGTGAAGAACGCTTGTGTTGATGTGAAGAATCTCTTCAAGGGGGGGTGGGGGGAGGGGGTCTGTGCGTTTAGTTTAAGAACAAATTCTTTCACTAACTGCTTTATCAGCAGAAGTGGAATCTGGAAAACTATTCTTTCTTTGCTGAATTGGCAGTCTTCAGCTGAAGGTTGTTGAGGTTATGGTCAGTTGTGCTTCTTCTTTTTGTTTTCTTTGGACTTTGTCCCTGTTTTGAGTGAAGAATAAGCTTGATGGATCAAGTGTGTAAAAAGTTGTAACCTCACATGTTGAAATGCGATGCTGTGTCAGTGTGTGTGTGATATACATATAAATATATATATATAGATAATATTTAGAGTGAGTGCAAGGACGCTCATGACCGAATGTGTGCTCATGGCCGAATGATAATCGAGGATAGCACGAATGTGAAATATCAGATGTGTATTTAGATCTGGTGTGTGTGTGTTGTGTGTGGGATGTCATTTTGAACACTTTAATATTTGCCTCTTCACTGCTGTCCTTGCATGCCCCTACAAACGCTAGCAGTGAAGCAAACATCTTTTGTCATGCTTACAAAAATAAACTCCTTTGGTCTTGCAAAAAATAAACTCTTTTCTTTTCATCTTGGATCTGGTGATGTATTGTATGTTGTGGCTGACCTGGTTGAGAGCATAACACTAGCATTTGTGTGTGCGAGTGGATCATCCTGGATGGGTTTGCTTTGCTGCATTATATATATATATGCATATATATATATCTTTTCTAATTGCGAATTAAAAACTAAAAGTCTTGTGCAGTTTGCTTGTGTGAGTGTTTGGTTTGTGTGGAGACTATGAGTAGCATGATACCGTAGTGGTGTGGACACTTCTAGGTGAGTGTTTGGTTTGTGTGGAGACTATCAGTAGCATGATACTGCAGAGATGTTGATGCTTCTGGGTGGGACTGTAGTCGCCAGTTTGCGTGACATATAGTGTCAAATTATTATTGCTTCTTGATGGCCACTGGAGACCTGTCGGTGTACCCTTGTGTACATTAAAAATTCAGCAAGGATTTTTCAAATCTAGTGCATCATATAAATGGTGGCTCAGTAATCATAATTTAAATTTCATTGAATTATGAATAGTCGCTAAATGTTTTGCGGTGATTACAGATGTAGAAAATGCCAAATTGTCACTTGCTGCTGTTGGAGCATTGTGCAGTTGAGAGCTAGATACTTTAAAATTCCCTGATCATGCTCTTACCTTTATGGTCTTTGAATGTGCGGTTCATCTTGACTCGCCCCAAGGTGACTTGATGCAGCTGACGAGACGAAATAACAATAGTTCAACTAATTGACAGTCGCTGACAAACTTAGTGTAGTTAGTCACCTGCACCATAGAAGCTTCACAACGGCAACTAGGTACCATTACTCCCTGCTTCTGAGCAGACTCACTGCATCAACTCACATTCAAAAGCGTGAGAGGTACCTTTCATATTTCTGAAACTCCTCACTGCAATCTAGTCATATGTGACTGAATGAATGAGTGTAGCTTCAGAATGGATATATTTAGAAAGTCACCAAAACATGGTTATAAATGTGCGCCATTTGGCAGTCTGTGACATGGTGAACTAGATTGGCGTGTGTAGTAGACGTATCAGTAACATCGGTCAACCTTTTCCTGCTATTTGTTGGTAAAGCGTGAATTAATAACACTTAAAAGATTGTCAGATTTGAAGTTTCCCTCCCAGTTTTATTTTAATAAGAACATTTTGAGAAAATGTTTATTCAAATCATCCAAATGGAGGTATTTGCACATTTTTTACATTTCCATGCCAATATGCATCTTTGCTTAGTGTTCCCTTTAAGAATGGTGTCACTACTACAAGGGTTCCAGCATAATTTAAATGTTTGACATCTGAAGTTCTGACTCTGAGTAAGCAAAATGGCAACTACACTGCTCACAGAGTTGTGTGATGTATTTCCTTGGCTGGCCTTTTTTCGTTGTTGTTCTTGTTTGCATTACTGTTGTTGAATGTTACACTGTTGTTGTCTTGTAAACATTTTGGTTACACTGAGATATACCTGTTTACAATGTGAACCTGGTCAGTTTTATTTTGTTGAGAACTGCATGCAATTTGTTTACATGGGCTACATACTTTAGTGTTGTTGGTTGTTGTTGTTTTTTGGGTGGGTGGGTGCAATGGATTTTTTTTTTTTTCTTTTTTTTTTTTTTCTTTTCGTTTTTTTTTACTATTAAGGTAAACTGTCCTGATCCTACTTAAATAGTTGGGCATCACAGATAGGTCCTCAGTATTTGAGAGAAAGATTTTTGAAACTTTCAGTGTTTGTTATTAACAAACGCGAACATGACTGAAAAAACTTGCCTGTGTTTATTTTTGATTCCATTCCTCCTGATAGGGCATGTGATGCTTCTTGCTTGGTATCATCGCCCTTGTGTAGCCACACCAGTTGACTGGGCATAAAACTTCCAGTTACTTACTTACTGCTTGCTGTCAAGTCCCCTTTCATTCTAAGTTTTGGAGTTTTCTAAGTTTTGGTTCAGCAATTTGATACTGAAAGTTTAAAGGAGACACGAGATGGGTGACTAAAATAAATAAACTTGATTGCTTTGGGATGAATTGTGCATTTGGTGGAATTGTGCATCAGTCTGTAGCTTCCCTGATTTGGGCTGAACTGTATGCAAAGACTTGATTTTTTTTGTGGCTATTGTCTCCTTTGTCTGCAAATATTTTTCACTTTGTCCCCCAAATGTCCGATGTCCCGTCCCTACCTGGAATCTCAGGGCTGTCGTTTGATTCCTCTTTCTTTTTTTCTGCCATGTCCTCTTACTCTTTTTTTTCTGCTAACAGTCCATTCTCTGACTTTTTTTCCAGAAAATTTCAAACCTTTTTCATTAAAGGACAAGTCCAAGTTTAGGGGTGATTTTTGACACGATTTCCATTAAAGCTCACTGAGAACGATGATGTAGGTGAAACTGTGATCTGAGGGTTATAAATGCACGAAAAAAGGCATTTTCTGTCGTACCGAAAGCGTCGCCATGACACCCAAATCACGTGACCATATGCCTACTACATCACTCTGGGGAGTTGCTGCAAAATGGCCAACTCAGGCTCTGAAGATGAAACTGATACTTTGCCCGAGAGACCCACAAGGATACAGCCATATCAGTTTGAGCCTGTCAGGCAGGATTTTGAAAGAGTACTGGAACATCATGTCAGCTTCAAAGCAAACCCCATGCGGTATTACATGGGGTTTGCAAAATTGGACTTACTGAAGTGCTCGCTACACAAATGGGCGTGATGCGACACAGCAAGAAAGTCAGCTCGTTTAAATTGTATAAACTTAATCCACTTTGCCTCACTGCGGGTCGATTGCGTGGGAGCTTGTGCGTTGTTATACCTGGGGTCATCTGCGAATTGTTACAGTTCACAGCAACACAGTAGGCTGGCATAGTTAACTTTTTTGTCGACCACACGCAAACACAGTTTACTGAAGAATCTAAGACGGCAACCCAAGTGCACTGACTCCCCAGACTGATGTCACTTCCGGGAAAGTCACGTGACTGATGGAGAACCCGAGACTGTAGTCTCGGCCAGCCTACAGAAAATAAAATCTATTAAAAACCCAATTAAACATTTTTGTTTTTTGTTTTTTTAATTTAATGGAATCTGAAACTAGTGACTCATTTGTCAATCATTTCGATGGTCATTTTGCATACTTAAAAACCTTGTACTTTTACTTTAAGGCTGTTTTTGTGTGGCTCTTGTTGAGTCGCTAGGAGATGATGGCCAGTAGGTGGTCTGTGAAGCTTGCTGCCATGCACAAGTACTTGTCATTATGCATTCATAAAACTTTTGTCTTTTGTTAAAACTTTGTATTGTTTCTGCCCATTCCTTTATTATTTTAATCTGGTACTGATAAATCAGATGGAATGGTCTGCTATACTAGCTTGTCCTACCCTTGTGTGTTCTTTTAACAGGGGTGATATTGAAGGGACTAACTCTTCGAAAGTTTGTGTATGTATGATTTGTTTTATGTTTGTGCAGGGATTGGTTTTGTGGACTGACTTTAAAAAGGATTAACCCTTTTACTGCTATGATGTCAGCTGAAAACAACCACTAAATGCGCAAAATTTGAGATCCTTAGATTTTTTTTAAAATGATTTTTTTCTTTTTTCATTAGCATGTAAATGGATTTTCATAAAATGCACAGTATTGAAATAAGATTGGTTACAGGAACAGAAAATATACTGTTCACACGCATGTGCGTGCACTTTTCAGCCCGGAAGTCTTATGGGCTGGGGCAGTGAAGGGGTTAATATATATGAGGTTTTGAAGTGTGTGTTTGCTTATGACTAAGTTTGTCCTGAGTTGACCTGTGCCGTTGGCGGGATGTTCAAATCCAATTACTAATGAACTAACTTCACTCTGTTAAACAGCAAAGAATTGATTTCTTGCCCTGCTGTTGTCTCCTTTGTGTACCTATATTTTTCATTTTGTGAAACAGTGAGAGTATGTAATGATCAACAGTGGCCTTCCATTGGCTGTTCAGGCATGACAACACCTTACTGTTGTCATTTCCGTAAACACTGTAAATATGAACAAAAAAGAGTCTTTTTGCGTGACGAAACCATAGTGATGATGGATCCTTATTTATTGGTAATCCTTCCCATGTCCTTGGCTGTATTTTGAGGTCATTGTGGCACAAAACAGTGAAAATTTAAATTGTTCTTCTTGGCCAGATCTTATCCAATCAAGTGTAAGGTTATTAAATATTTGGTATCACACAATACTTTTTTGTTGTTGTTAATGTTTAATTTAGGTACATATTCAAGGGAGTGGTCCAGTGGTCAGTGGTCTTTCTCTTACCGGGCTGCAACTGCCATCCTGTTGCTGTCCATCACACCTCTGTCAATTCCTCCATGTCTTCCTCAAAGACCTTTCTCTTTTCACAAAGCTTCTCCTCGGTCCCATTTCCCTGAGATACATGTGTCAAAACAGGTACATTCGAAGAATGTGTGAGCACCTAGGGTTTGTGTGGGTTAGGCACTCTAAGTACCCATTATTATTATTATGCATTCTGAGACTTCACAAGAACACATTCTCTTAAGGCTGGCTTTTCTTTGTTGGAGAATATTTAAGTGAGATCTTTTCAACTTTGCATTGGGAGCTGGTTTGGCCTAGTGGTAAGGCGTTAGGCTGGTAAGCAGAAGGACCTCCTTTCGATACTGCTTTGGTTCTCCTTTCTCTTCAAAAAGGTTGTGATTTATGAACACTGTCTTGTGACTTTGTCCATCACTTCCTACTGGAATATTAAAATGGCTCTCATCGCTGCCCATCTTGATGCAGAAGTCATTCTGGTGGTGACAGTGTAGCGATAGGTATATAATCTCCCTCTCCCCCAACCTCCATACATAGTTCAGGAGCTGTGTGAGAGTTGAGGTGGACGTCCTGGGCTGTCAATCCTAACGAGCCTTCTGGTTTCTGTGGACGTAAAGATTTATTGAACCGTGCTTTTCCCTAAAATGTCAACTGACATCCTGAGGACATTAAGCGACACTTCACCACCACCTCCATACCCCCTTCCCCCCCTTCTCCCTGTCCCTAATAAGCCATATTGTTTCTGTGGATGTTAAGCACCATGTTTACTTACATACTTACTTACTTTGCATTAATGACAACTTCCTGTAGCATACACTTTCACCTTAGTTGAATTTTAGAGTCAAAGTGTCACAAAGAGAAAACTAAAAGGTTCTGGGTGGTCTTTTTTTTTTTTTTTTTTTCCCTTCTTTTTTCTTTTCTTTGTCTTGAGTTACCTCTCTTGAGGTATTAATTCAGTAAAATAGTAAATACATTCAGTATTATACTTAAAATGGACCCAGTCATGAGCAATAGTGCAAAAGAATCAAAACATGCTTTTAGTGCATAATCAGCTGTCATAATACAAAAATACAAGGACAGTTTCAGAATATATACGGAAAAGGGTTTTGGCCCTTGCTTATGTATTCGATTATTCTTACCAGATTTTTTTGATTTTTTTTAAAGAGAAAAATCTTGTAGTAACGCATGTTTAAAAAAAGATGCCAGTTTATTTCAACAAAGAGATTACTTTTGGGGGTTATAATTTGTTTCCTTTTTTTTTTTTTTTAATGAAATAAAAGTTATATGCATTTTGTATATGGTCCCCTACCCAACCCAACCTTTTTCTTTCTTTCTTTTTTTAATCACTTTTTTCGTTCAGGTGGTTCAAGGGAGACAATAGATGTCCATGGTTTTGCTCAAGGGAGACAATAAGTTAACTCATTTTGAATGTGAGCCACCAGCAGCTGAACGATTTGTTCCTCTCCAGTTTGCACAGATAGTCAGGATAAGCGGGTTATTTTGTTCTTTTGGGGTGAGGGTGGGGGTACATAAGCATTTTGAAGCATGCTCGTATGTTTGTGAATGTTGTTCAGTCTAGAGCAAGATCTTTTTGTTTGCAATTTTTTCTCTGATAAATGCTGCATCCAGATGGATAAACAGGGTTGTACACCGCCATTGTTGAAGTAGTTAATTGTGAAGTACACATGATACGTGTACAATATAATTATGTGTGTATCTGCACACAGTTCTATCAGTATACTAATACTATGCTAACACACACACACACACACACACACACACACACACACACACACACACACACACACACACACACATGTGCGTGCATCCTGTTACATTTTGTCCATCTACGTCTCTGTGTCTGTCACTCCCTCTCTCTCTCTCTCTCTCTCTCTCTCTCTCTCTCACACACACACACACACACACACACACACACACACGGAGTAGAGGGTAGATTCAAGTGTGTTTAAATGTTTCCAGAAGTTGATCAAGAAGTGGGATTTCAGACCATGTAATGATGTTAAGATCGCCACTTTCACACCCAGGTTGGGTGTGAAGTGTTGAAACTTTTCAGTTGGCATGTTTCAAGTCTGCTTGATAATTGTCCCATCGTTGCTTCACTGCAAAGTGCATTCTGGCTTGTTCCTCTGCACCCTTTTCCTTCTGTGAAACATAGCTGACAGTAGTCATTGTGACTTTTTAATAGTGTTGGGTGGGGGTGGGGTTCTAGTCTATGCAACAATCCGTGTTGGCATGGCAAACAGAACCTAAAACCTTGACTGGCTTTCTTTTTTCTTGCCAGATTCTTTTGAATATTTTCATTCTTGCGTGGTGATTATAAATTCGAATTCACCCACGTGATCACCTGAGTTAGATTATTAATTATCTACTGTCTTTGGTTACCTTGGGTAAATTTTCATGGACAGCAGCGTTTTGAAGGAAGGGAAACAACTGCGCCGCGGCTTTGCACCTTCCCTCGTGGTTGCCTGCCTTGGCATGTTCTGGTTTGAACTTGAAAAGAGTGCTGTCCGGTTTCAAGAGTTGCTTGACAGCACACTGTCACTTCCGTGTTCTTGTTGGTTTGAGATCCGCAGACATTCTGTGGAGGGTTTCTGAAGCGCCACAACCGATGTTGTGTGGTTCGGTGACCCCTGTACTTGGCATCTAGAGTTGCGTTCTTGACACATGCAGTCTGTGGATGTTGGTTACCTTACATAGTTTCAGTCATGGACTTGCGTATCTATGGTTTTAAAGGAATTGCCTAAACCAA
>OY757550.1:19061198-19063557 GCA_963584105.1 Alviniconcha strummeri | reverse complement strand
CGCTTCAGTGTCGCCGCTAACAAAAGCGTGGCATGGAGTTTGGTCATTTGTCAAGACGTCATGTGGCTGTACCCCTATTGTGACCGTTTCAGAAGCCTAGCATAGAATTTTGTCGTCAATCCTGGTCATGACGTTATATGGCCTTACCCTTACTGTGACCGTTTTAGAAGCATAGTGTAGAGTCTTTGTTGTCAATCCTGGTCATGACGTTATATGGCCTTACCCTTACTGTGACCGTTTTTAGAATCATAGTGTAGAGTCTTTGTCGTCAATCCTGGTCATGACGTTATGTGGCCTTACCCTTACTGTGACCGTTTTAGAAGCATAGTGTAGAGTCTTTGTCGTCAATCCTGGTCATGACGTTATATGGCCTTACCCTTACTGTGACCGTTTTAGAAGCATAGTGTAGAGTCTTTGTCGTCAATCCTGGTCATGACGTCATGTGGCTGCACCCCTGTTGTGACCGTTTCAAAAGCGTAGCATAGAGAGTCTTTGCTGTCGATCCTGGTCATGACGTCATGTGGCCTTACCCTTACCGTGACCGTTTCAAAAGCGTAGCATAGAGTCTTTGTTGTCAATCCTGGTCATGACGTCATGTGGCCTTACCCTTACCGTGACCGTTTCAAAAGCGTAGCATAGAGTCTTTGTTGTCAATCCTGGTCATGACGTCATTTGGCCTTACCCTTACTGTGACCGTTTCAAAAGCGTAGCATAGAGAGTCTTTGTAGTTAGTCCTGGTCATGCATGGCGTCATGCGTCCTTACTCCTGCTGTGACTGTTTCAAAAGCGTAACATACAGAGTCTTTGTAGTTAGTCCTACTCGTGGTGTCATGCGTCCTTACTCCTGCTGTGACTGTTTCAAAAGCGTAACATAGAGTCTTTGTAGTTAGTCCTACTCGTGGTGTCATGCGTCCTTACTCCTGCTGTGACTGTTTCAAAAGCGTAACATACAGTGTCTTTGTAGTTAGTCCTACTCGTGGTGTCATGCGTCCTTACTCCTGCTGTGACTGTTTCAAAAGCGTAACATACAGAGTTTTTGTAGTTAGTCCTACTCGTGGTGTCATGCGTCCTTACTCCTGCTGTGACTGTTTCAAAAACGTAACATACAGAGCCTTTGTAGCTAGTCCTAGTCGTGACGTCATGCGTCCCTACTCTGCTGTGACCGTTTCAAAACCGTAACATACAGCGTCTTTGTAGTTAGTCCTAGTCGTGACGTCATGCGTCCCTACTCCTGCTGTGACCGTTTCAAACCGTAACATACAGCGTCTTTGTAGTTAGTCCTAGTCGTGACGTCATGCGTCCCTACTCCTGCTGTGACCGTTTCAAAACCGTAACATAGTCTGCCGTTAGTTCTGGCCATGACGTCATGTGTGCTTACTCCTGCTGTGACCGTTTCAAACGGGTGACGTAGAGAGTCTTTGTCGTTATTTCTGGTCATGACACGATGATGAGATGTGTCCTTTTATTCCTTGTGTTAAAATACAGTATCTAATTGCTGTGATCGTTTCAAAAGCGTGGCATAGAGTACGTGCCATTAATTTTGTCGTTAGTAATGATGTGTCCTTAAAATCCAGTTAGTAAGTAACTGCTGTGACCACTAGCAAAAACGTGCATATTAGAATGTTAGAGTATTAGAATGTCACCTGCTGTGTTAAAATCCAGTTACAAAGTATGCTGTGACCACTAGCTAAAACGTGGCGGATTATAATGTCTGAAATAACATGTCTTTCAAAAGCGAGAGTTAGTCTTTGTCGTTAACGATGTGTCCTTACCTCTACTGTGTTAAAATCCAGTCACAAAGTAGTGATGTGTCCTGACTCCTACTGTGTTAAAATCCAATCACAAAGTATGCTGTGACCGCTAGCTAAAACGTGGCAGATTACAATGTCTTTGTCGTTAGTCTTTGTCGTTAGTGATGTGTCCTTACTCCTGCTGTGTTAAAATCCAGTTTCAAAGTATGTTGTAGCCGCTAACAAAGGCGTATCATAAAGTGTTTTTTGTCGTTAGACCTTGTCACGACACGTTGTTTCCTTCATCCTACTGTGACCGCTAACAAAAGCGTTGTTCACCTCTATCGATAAAATCCTCTTGTGAGTCTTCGTCATCATAGTCTTGGTCATCGTCACTTATTGCTTAACCCCTTCACTGCTGTGATGTCACTTGAAAACGACCAGTAAAATTGCGAAATTTGAAACCTTTAGGCCTTTTTGTCGCCCTTTTTCGCATTGGCATGTGGAAGGACATTTTCATCGCAACGCATAGCATTGACAGTAGATGTTATAGGACCGGAAAATATACTGTTTGCAGGCGAGTCCCTGCATCTTTCAGCCCGGAAATTTTACAGGGCTGGGCAGTGAAG
>OY757550.1:19023698-19056198 GCA_963584105.1 Alviniconcha strummeri | reverse complement strand
CACACACACACTTGTTTTCCTGTTTTCGTTTGGTGAGAGTGTTTGCCTTACTCTTTACCCCTTGTTCATCTCCCCAGCATTCATTCGACATTTTCTTTGCACAATTTATGATTCCGATGGATCGGCCTCTGAGGCCCTCTGCCTTGATTTCGTTTTGTCCTCTTCTTGCTCTAGTTCTTCAGGGGTGGGGAGGGCAGGAGGGGAGGGGGTCAGTTTTAAAGTTCTGTCGATTAAGCAACTCTTCGATTCTACTGTTTATAACTAGCTTTATGATGTTGTCTTTGACAAGAAGAAGAAGAAAAAAGGCCTGACAAAACACACACACACACACACACACACACACACACACACACACACACACACACACACACACACACACACACACACACACACAAGACAAACAAAACAACAACAAAAAACACACACACAAAAAAAAAAAAACCACAAACAATAAAAACAAAATCATAAGAAGATGAACAACCATAAAGGTATTGTGCCAAAATACATTCTACTGAAAGTGTTGTTAAAATTTGCGTTCCAGACTTACCTTGAGAAGATGATGAAGATCATTATAAGCCCATACTAGTCCTCCAAAAAGAATGTCACTTTCACTAGTTGGAACCACAGATGGTATTACATATCTGCTAGCGACATCCAGTCGCCTTCCACAGTGTCTGGAATCGGAGCAGAACTGTTAATTGTCTCGTTATTTCAAGCCGTTACCTGTAACCAGAGGCCTACTGCTGTTTGATTGCCAGTGAGTCTTTTCACTGCGGAAGAATCGACTCATTTCAGATAGTGTTTTATCACAGCACCCATACTTTTGCACAAAGTTCCAGAAAACAAAACAAAACCGGAAGTGACGGAAACGTTATTGCACATGTGACAAAATTGGTCGATGTCGTCATACTGAGTGACGTAATATTTTTAATAAGTCCACAACACTGGCTATCTCAGTGGTCGATTGGTCCGATACTTTTTCACCCATTATACCATAAATATCGTCACATCACTCCCCCCCCCCTCCCCCCCCACACCCCCCGCACGCACACACGCACACACACCCACTACAAACATTGACTGATACGCGCGCGCGCGCGGCACACACACACATACACAGACACACACACAGACACACACAGACACACACACACACACACACACACACACACACACACACACACACACACACACACACACACACAGGACTGAAGTATGAAAAGTTCGTCAGTTTTGACTGATGGCCGAAACGACGGCGCATTCAGTGAAAGACTGACCAACTGAGTTAACTAGAGCAGAATGATTAGGCTCTTAGGAAATTTCATTGATGAAACGACACCAGTGCACTCACATAACTCGGTCGTGCAAAATTCCCAGTGTCAATAATATTGTACCAACCCACATTATGCTGCTTTCTAGCTTCGGAGACATCGCGGCTTTTCGAGTCAGTCCGTATCCAAGTTGTGTGACACTGTGGATGATTATTTTGGCCGTGAGGATTGGCGGCGCAACTTTCAAATTGAAGTCGTGAAGCATAAAAGACAAGACAACTGTCAAATTCAAAAATAGAAAGAAAAAAAATTGGATGAAAGTTTTACTTTCATAGACAGTGGCACGACACTTAATTGAGAGAGAGAGAGAGAGAGAGAGAGAGAGAGAGAGAGAGAGAGAGAGAGAGAGAGAGAGGGTAGAAGGGAGACAACCTCGTCTGGCATAACTCAGGTTTGTTGAGAGTTAGTATCCATTGCCAACAGAGGGCACACAGCTAGACGAAGCAAGCATGACACAGATCATCGTTCTCAGTAAGTTTGCTCTCCAGTTTCGGTTCTTATTTGCCCTTTGCGTCACACCAGTGAGATATTTAATGTTGCTTTTGATTTTTCAGACCAGAACACCCGGCGCGAGTCCGGCCGGAAGGTTCAGCTTGGAAATATCGCCGCTGGAAAGGTGAGTCGCGTGCTCACTGGTTGACGCCATGTTTGGAACACGGCATGTTCTAGAACTTTGCATTTAGCGTGTTGAAACGCGCATGTAAAGGAACAGCAGATCGTGACATTTAGCACAGCGCTAATCTAATAGAGAGAATTATAATAAAAAAATCACTATATTGTCATTATCTTATTCTTAATTGAATGTTTATAATTATATTAGCGCCGTCGGCACCGTAAAGTTCAGTAATTTCACAATAGTGATGGTACCGGTACCACTGCCCACTGGTACTGGTAGTGGTTGTGATAAGCTTTGCTACTTTACCAGTATACCACTACCTGTAGTAAGGACTTGATTGTAAGTGTCACATATGTCAATCTCACGACTGCTTTTACTCGTAACTGGTTTTAGTTTTCTCCCCGTCCGGTTTATTTAAATGTTACCATGCAGGCCTATGACTATCACTATCATTATCAGTATGACTGTGAGGCTATGTCACTGTGTTCATAAAGATGAAAATAATGATGAATGTGACTCGTGAGGTGTGTATTACTATTAGCAGTAATACTACTAGTACTACTGCTGCTACTGTACTGCTACTACTACTAGTTGTTCAACTTAGCAATTTTAGCATGTCCAGGGGTTGAAATTTCAGTCATCAGAATTGTAGAAACTGGAAGGAGTCGTAGTCATACTGTTTACTCATTAAAATGTTAACTTGAATTTAAAAAATTTTTTTACGCATACATGTTTTTAAACATTCTCTGTCAAGACTCCAGTCGTTCAGTAGGGTAGTGTGGTATAATTCTTAATAGGGACTTACTGGGGCAGGTAACTTACTGAGTACTCAGTTGGGTAGGTGAAGATGCCAGTGACCTGCTGACCAGGCAAGTAATTGTCATTTTTTCCCCCATTGTTATTGCGCTGACTGTATCAGATTTCAGTTCAAGTGCTAGATTTTGAGTTGCTCTCGCTTGTAGTTTTTGTTTTGTGGTTCCACAATAATGACACAAGTTTTCTTTCTGTCATCAAACCATTGACCTAAGTTATAGCCTGTGATTGGCTTGTCGATTGATACCATTAATCCAATCAGAAGCGATCTCTCTTCATTCAGGGTGAAGCATAGCTTGCTGTGAGCTCTGAACAGAGCATCAGACTCAGAGGAAGAAGGTGCGAGGAATGAATATAAAAAAAGAAGAAGCTAGAAACACTCTGAATCTGGGTACCCAAACATGAGGCATAGGAGAGGGAAGTCTTGAGTTATTGTAGTCCTTTGCTCGACATGTGTTTAGACTATTGTGTTTAGGTAAATATTATGTGAGTGCTCAGGGCACCTATGAACGCCTGATAAAGTTAATGTATATTGTTAGTCCAAGATACATATGAGCCTGTGACAAAAGGTCGTGATCTAAAGTGGGACACACTGCCTCAAAATCAAACTCCCAGTAAGCTATTTTCAGTCTTACCATTAGAAAGTGGTATGTTTCAAGTAACTATTTCAATCATCAAAAAATGGTTTTGATCCAAGTGTGTGCTGTATGGCATCAAAACGGGGGTCAGGTCAGGTGTGGACGTTTGTAACAATGGACACAGTGAATGTCATAATAATACAGAGAAAAAACATTTGTATGCAATTTTAATGCTTCTGGTGCATTTAAGTAGCTGCTAGTAATAAAATCAGAGCAGGCAGGACAAACAAATTCTGCTTTAAATGTAAAGTATTATGTAATCACTGTGTCCAAATTTTGCGCTCAAGAATCTAGTTCTACAAATAATCATTTCAAACACATAACAACTTCAGTAAAGTTTTCAAACAAGGAACACTTTATTTCATAGTATACACTGTAATGGTAAATGCAAAAAAAATGCAAGGCAGGAGGCATATTCACACATTCCAGCTTGTTTAAGTGGACGAACGTAACACTATGGCAGTGGAAACAGTCTATGAAAACCAAGATACTATTTCACCCAGACTGAACAAACAGCACACAACTGTAGTGAATCTAGGCACAGTAACAGTATGATATGACAGGTTAAACTTAAAGGAGCGACTTTCTGAACATGCAGATCACATTAAAACTTTAGGACAATTTATAAGACCCCCCCCCCCCCCCCCAAAAAAAAAAAGAGAGAAAAAAAAAGAAAAAAAGACATCCTCTCAAACTAAACCTGTCAATCACTGTCAGTGAAAAACTGCTGCCTCACTTTGCACTCAGTGTCAGGGAAACTTTTTTTCTGTTTGCAATCAAGAAATCCCAATAAGATAAGTCCGGTGGTGAGAGCCTGAAGAACATGCTTCCTTTTTGTGTGTGAAGAACTGGATCCATACATGATTTTCTGCTTGGCACACTTCCA
This sequence comes from Alviniconcha strummeri, assembly GCA_963584105.1. Lineage (NCBI taxonomy): Eukaryota > Metazoa > Mollusca > Gastropoda > Provannidae > Alviniconcha > Alviniconcha strummeri. The sequence goes on along the minus strand of OY757550.1, from coordinate 19,051,914 downwards.
GAACCTGCCACAGTTATCAAAAGTAACATAATTTAATACAGACTTGAATACCAGGGACAGACAGACGTCATCTAATGTATGCTTACTAAAACTAAAAGAAAAACAACACATTAAAAATGTGATCAGGTCACAAAGTATGGCATCTTTAAGTCAGATACCTGTATTAATTTTTTCAGTATGTAAAAAAGGAAAACAGAAAAATGATACATGTACTTTGGACTGTAACAATCCTAAAGTGCCCGTACATACCAAAGGTCTTTATTTATACAAGAGCAGTGACAATTTTTATAATAAATTGTAAGACAATCTTCACCCCCCCACCCCCCCACCACCGGCCCCCAAAGTCGGCCTTCATGCACAGTTAATCAATAAAAATAAAAATAAATTTACAGTGGCAAGTCAACTATTACATGTAACGCGGAAAGGAAACAAAATTAAGACTGCAAAACAAAGGAAAGGGGGACGGGGGGTAGCACTGTGCCCATGTCATGTTCACCTGCTACAAAGTTTACAGAGTACTTGTTTAATATGCACAAGCCTCCAGTCAGACGTAAAAGTTTGTAAACAACCACTTGAAGGGTAAGTAAGCTGTGAGCCATTTCAACTTTTAAATCGACCGCTTACCTAAATCAGCAATAATTACAGACATAGACGGACTGCAGACTAACGTAAGAAAAGACATCTGGACACACGTAACACAGACACAGTCACAAACTGTGTCCAAAATCTGAAATTGCCCCCTTCCCGCCATAATACGATGAAGTAAACAAAGCACACTACCAGTGCCATTTATATCACTTACTAGGGGCTAAGAAAGCATTTGTTTGGGAAAATATATGATGAGGACAGAAATTCGACACTTATGTGGGTCGTTCGTAACATTTAGGACATACGTAACAAAACAAAATAACCGGACACAGTCAGAATACTCACCGCCACCCCTTCGACGAAACCATTGTCAGCGACAAGCGGCCATGTGATGTCAACAGGAAGGCCAGTGGTAGTTTTAGAAGCGGTCAGCAGTAATTAAATGTTTGCGATGCCGATAAAATTTGCAAAAGGTCGTTCGTAACAAATGGACAAAGTTTCAGATTTTTTACGTCTGGGTAAAAAAAATGAAACACGGAAATGCCCCCAGTAAAAACATCGACTGCTTTCGGTGCGCGATTGATATGCAAATAAGAGAAGCGAAGGTCCGCAGTGAATGCAATGGCGGACGGTAGCAGACGATCTTTAAACTTACGGGAAATTTGGACACAGTCCGTTACGAACGGCCAGTGTATTTTCAGTTTCGTTTTTTTGGTTATGAAACGTCATGCATGGCTTACAATTCGACTGGATACTAAATTTAGATTATTCAGTAGTCAAATGGTGTACAAGTTGTGAAGAATAGTTCAGCTGGTTAGTTGCGGTTTTGAGCTGAAGTCAAACAACCCACGTTGTCCCACTTTCCGGAAGCCGCTTTTCGTCGATTTTCGTCAAGTATTTTTGTTTTTAATCCTCTTCTTGGGGACCAAAGCTGCCAATTTTTACTTTAACTACTCATCAATGCATACTGAATAAAAGCAACCACAGTTTCATGTAACTCTAGTAAGACGAAAATAAATAGGAGCATACAAACATACCCGGGTTAAGCGGGAGCACCTTTTGTCACAGGCTCATATGACCCAGATGGTCTGAAATGTTACCTGTTACTGTCAGTTTTGTTTTCTGTAGTGTTTGTTGCTGTGTGCAGGGGTCATAATTGTTAGTTTAAAAAATAAAATAAAATAAAGTCTCTGGTAAAAAGTAGTATTGGTAAGTAAGTAAATAACTTGATGTTTTACATGTGGTATTGGTAAGTAAGTAAATAACTTAGTGTTTTACACCCAGTCAACCATTAAGGTTGTATCAGGGTGAATCTGGTATTGGTACATCACTACCATAGTAGTTTAGTACATGGTGCATTAGTTGTGACCTTTTGAAGTTGCATTTTAGTTAGTAGAACTAGAAGTTGATCTTCTGGGATTTCATTTTCAGCCACAAAATGTGCATCCAAGTCTGACACCAAAACTAAATATGACCTATGATTCATTGATTGACACTGCATGCTGCCTTGTTTTTCAGACCATAGCAGACGTTATTCGAACATGTCTGGGGCCCAAATCTATGTTGAAGGTAAGCCCTAGTCTGTACATATGTCTGTATATTATCTGCATCATTGCGTGTTTTGTGCTACGTAATATGACTTGTTCTGCTAGCACCAATACTAGTACTACTGCTAGTTGTTGATTATAATGATTCATTGATAGTGACTGAACATAGTTAACTGAAGACTTACTCAGATTCAGAACACTGAAAAGAAACTAGCTCCAGGTGCATTGGATTGTTTTAAGCCAAATACATCCTGAACCATTCGGCTTGATTGTTTTAAGCCAAATACATCCTGAACCATTCGGCTTGATTGTTTTAAGCCAAATACATCCTGAACCATTCGGCTTGATTGTTTTAAGCCAAATACATCCTGAACCATTCGGCTTGATTGTTTTAAGCCAAATACATCATGAACCACTCGGCTTGATTGTTGCTGTTGGTAAAGCAGCACAGTTGCTTTTTGACACATTACATACACTGTTTCAGTACTTTTACTGCCTGCTTTTAGTTTCAGTAGTCAATCATTATCTCATATGACTTTATGAGTGCTTACCACAATACTCACTGTCGGAAACTAGTGATCCTGAGCAATGAGATTAGTGATTAAAATTGAAACTAGTGGAAAATAAAAAAGATATAAAAATTAAAGATTAGTCTCAAGTTTTCTGTTTTTAAAGTCACTCTTCAGTTTCATCAGTACCTTTTTTTGTTGTTGATCACTATTTGCACATCATCTATTTTAATATGAATTTTTTTATGATCATTATAATATAAGAATATCAGTTATAACCTGATTTATACTGTGGCTTGTGAGTCATGTGACTTACTAAAAGTTACTTAGTTAATATTAGATTTAGTTCAAGGTTATTTAAGATGAGTTGGTCAGAACATGCCCATTGTGATTATTTACATAAATAGAAAACTCTGATGGAGACATTTGAAAAAGTTAGTATTTATATTTTAATACTGGCATTGAAAACAACAAGTGTGGAGTTCTTACCTTGAAGGTCTTCTTTGGCACAGGCGCAGCAGTGTATCATCCTCACTTCAGAGTGAAACACCTGCAGCAGGACTCAGAAATGTAGATTATCTAATGGCTTCTCTACAATCCTTATTGACCTTGTACTTTGTAGTGATTTTGAATTGTGAATGAAAGTTGAAACACTTTTGAATCTGCCAAACTAAAACTGTTATTTCCTGCTTCTTCTGTTTCTGTTTTTGGCTCTGTATTGCACATGCCAGTCAGCACCAGCCAGCTTGTTTCAGTGTTGTTGCGCACACAGCGTTCTTCACCTCTTGACAGTGACGTGCTGCATAGCAACATTTAATTGAATCACTTTTTTTGTGCATCTTGCAACGTGGAGCTGTGCCAGTGTTGAAGGGAGACCATTGCCATTGGGGCCTTAAGCTGCAAAAAAGAACTGTTTCTTGCTTCCTTCTTAGGTCTGGTTAATTCAGGTTCAACTTTGGGTCCTGTTCATACTGGGACTGACTGCTCTGCAACTGCAAATTCATGCACAGAAGTTGGGATTGGGCCCTTGTTTGGGGGGGGGGGGACTTTGCAAACGAAATGAGAAAAGGATCACCCAGAGTGATACGATAGGTGCCTACGGTGGTTTAAATATGTAGTATTGTCTGCTGCATCAGAATCAAAACTCTTACTACTGAGTAGTCCTAGGCTTTGTTTATGGACTTAGACATAGAGCTTTCTTTCAAGTCCTTACTCTCACTGAATGTGTTGTACCAGTTTTTGTGTGTGTGATCATTGCGCTTGAATTACATGATCACTTCTGTTGTTAGTGTTAACTTTATATTAGTATATGATTTGATTTTGAATACTTTAAAATTCAGTAACGGATAGTCACTTTAACACTTGAATTATGTTTGGTGAAACAGGCAGAGAAAGGTCCAGTACACAGTTCAGATTGCACCACATCATTGATATTTAAGAATATGACCACACAGAAAGAATGAATAACAGTTTTAACAGTCATAAGTAACACCCACTGTGATTCTAGCTCCATTGAAGTTTGAGCACTTTAAATCCGAGGATGGTATGTTTAGTGTACACTGGGGCCTGTGTAGCCTATGCACATCTGTTGGTGTGGGTTCTGGCTTTATGGATTTGTTAGTGGGGGGGTGGGGGGGGGGATAATCGGGCTGAATATTTGGCCTTTGTGGCGTTGTGCCCAACCACCGTCCAGATGTAGATGGTACAACATGGGGATAATGAATCACATTGTCAGTAGATGCAATGCTGTCTTCAGCCCCTGGCACACTTCATCTAGCTCCAAGTAACTGTGAAGTGATGGCAGTGATGCCTGACCATGTAGCTAGAATGGTGATAACATCTTTTGTTCCCTGGCATCAGTTGCCCGCTCTGCGGATGCCATGGTGCCTGATGCCGCCTGCAGTGGATTGGTCATGTCCTGGTTTCTGTGCTCTTTCCTTTCCTTGTGATTGGGTGATGTTCAGGAACGCTGTTTGGCGTTTGCCTCCCCAGTGCACACCCAATTCGTTGTGTGCTGTTACTGTCAATATTTATCCATTTCCGTTTCCCCAAGAGGTGGTTGTAGGTGGATGGATGTTTGTGTGTGGCCCCCCTTTTTGGCATTAAGTGTTGCAGTATTGATTTTCATAGCATCCCGAGCTCCCCCATCTGGATGAAAACCACTGATAGGATGGCAGGAATGCGTTTGGTTTCACGTTGGTGGTCTTTGAGGGATTCAGAGAGAAGTTAATTTATACACCTACATAAAACTGGACACTTTTCCATTTGTAAGCATTATGTTTTGTCTGTATTATTATTTTTGTTGTTGTAGAGGAATGGTTGATGGATTTGTTAAAGAACTGCAGTGATTTAGAGAGGCTTAGGCTGGTGGGATGTTTGGCAACAGAGCGACCTGTAATTAAGTTGGCAGTGTAAAGGTCAGGGGAGAGCAGGCCTTTAGTGTCTCTCGGCAAGTGGAAGGAGTTGCCTTGAACATTCCCAGTCCCAGATCAGCTGTCCCACATTTGATCTGGAAAGAGGGACTGCAGAAATGCGTTTACTTGGTCAACAGATGGCTGATCAAAACATGTGCTGCCAAAGTTTTCGTGTGTGCGTGCAGTGCTGGAACACTTTTCCTCGCTTGCTCCAAGATATTTTGTCTCCACTCATCGGTAACTGTGTGTGAGGCATGAGCTGCAGAATTTTAACTGGATAAGTGCAGGATTGTTCTTAAAAAAATCACTGTCGGTGTGTTTAGGGTCATGTTTGATTGTACGCTGTATGCACATTCTGAGAAGTGTTTGCAACCCCTGCTACCAGCAATTGGGGCAGTGCTCTTTCTGCCCGTTTTCTTTCTGCTGGGCCCTTGATTATGAATGGAAGAACATTTTGTATCAGTAACTAGTGTAAGATCTGTCTCAAAGGAGATTGAAGAATGGAGGGTGTCTTGTGACTGATAATGATGAAGGCAGTTATAGTGTACTGATACAGTGGTACTGGCAGAGAATAATATGGATAAATTTCATGGATTTATATTGTAATGAATTATTTGCCTTTGAATCAACTGTTACCTAGTTCAAAAAGAAAAGGCATGGTTGTTCTACAAAGTGACTGAACAAGGCAGGGGTGTTCTTTGAAGAGGGGGGAGAGACCGACCAAACATCAGTTAAATTTATTACATTGTCTGACATGCACACGCAAACTGTGTGCACAGTGCACACTCCTGTAGCGAGTTCAGTGGTATTCTACACAAATATAAAACATACTACACAAACATCAGACTTAACAGTATCAGGATTTTGTCTTACAAATATTGTTGCCAGTAGCTTTGTATTTTGTTTTACACTGTTACAGATGTTGGTGAACAAAATGTGGACACTGACAATAATTAACACTTTGCATTTTGTGCTTACAGGTGCTGATGCACAAAATGTTGACAGTAACCAACACTTTGTCATACCAGTGTTGATGAACAAAATGCAGTTGGAACTGAGAATAACCAACACTTTGTGTTTGTCTTCAGTTATGTTGACAATAACATGTTTTTGACACTGACAGTAACCAGCACTTTGTATTATGTCTTACAGATGTTGATGGACCCAATGGGTGGCATCGTCATGACCAACGACGGCAACGCCATTCTCAGAGAGGTCAGTACCAATTCTGGGCTTGAGACCAGCTCTTGTGAAATTGTGCAGTCTCTGCCTCTGGTTGTTGAGAAGAAGAAAAGGCTCAGTAGATAAGTGGGTCAGGTTTATTGAAACTAGTAAATACATGCAGAATATTTCAGTGTCGGACAAAGATTTACAGGTAGATAATCGATTTTAAACACCCAGTCAGTCATGGTGGTTATATCAGGGTGAAGTCAAACAAAGGCTTTGCTTCAACAGGACAACAAAAACACCCGAAGGAAGTAAGGGTTTTACTTTCAGACGGGCTTTTGCTGTGTTTTGTCTTGGTCAGAACATGACCACCTTTCCCTAACTCGACCACCAACACCCCACTCCCCATGTCCCCTGATATGACTGTAATGGTTGACTGGGGGTAAAGCACCAAGTTAGTTACCCCTCCCTCCCACCCTCCACCACCATCCCAAGAAACAAGAAGAGTCCAGTGCCAAGCTGTTTCACAGTCAAAGGTGTTTTGGTGTTTAAGCACAGCAGTACTGTCACAGTGTCAGTGTTGTCATTAGATCTGAATGAGATGCTGGTGGTAATGGACTGCTTTGTGTGAACAGATCAGCGTGCAGCACCCAGCAGCCAAGTCCATGATTGAAGTGGCTCGCACCCAGGATGAGGAGACGGGAGATGGAACCAAGTCTGTCATCATTCTCGGTCAGCTTCTACCCCATTCTTGGACTTGTGTGAAAAATGGCCAGAGTTTAATGAGTGATATGGGTTTTCTTTTGTCTGTTCTGAGCCAGTCCGTATCACCAGCCACTATGTGCCTCTTTTATGTGTCTGTGTGGCAAGTCGCTCTATGGTCAGTGTGTTTGCAAGGTGCAAGATGCACCACATCCTTTGTCTGGATAGTGCCATTCACTCTGAGCCTCGTGTTTCTCTATGATGCCAGTCACTCCATGTCTTTTTGTGTGTGTGTCTGTGGTGCAAGTTTATGTGTGTCCTTGTGTCCACTGCAGTCACCAGCACTGCCAGTGTTAACACTTGCACATCCTGACTGTTGTTGACTAGAGAGGTATTGTTGGAACAGTTTCTGGAGTGACAAATGCACCCCACCACCCCCTGTAGTACTAGTAATGCTTATGTTGACTGGTAACGGCTAGAGAAATGTTGATGGTATCGTAGTTTTTGGAGCTAAAGATGCACCCCAGTCACTGCCACCACCTGTAGTACTAGTAATGCTTGTGTTGACTGGCATAGCTAGAGAGATGTTGATGGTAGCGGAGTATTGTTTGGCGCTAAAGATGCACCCGAGTCACCGCCACCACCTGTGGTAGCAGTTGTGTTCACGGTATTGACTTTGTTAACAGCTGGAGATGTGTTTAGTGGAGCAGTTTCTGCAGCAAAAGATGCACCACAGTCACTGGCATACAGCATTGCCTGGGTTAACAGTCGTTTTGGCGTTGTTGGCAGCTGAAAAGGTGTTAGTAGTGGGGTAGTTTCAGGAACAAAAGCTGCACCACAGTCACCAGTGTTGCCTGTGTTAACAGTCGCATTGACTTTGTTAGCAGCTGAAAAGGTGTTGGTAGCGGAGTAGTTTCTGGAACAGAAGATGCACTCCAGTCACCAGCGTTGCTTGTGTTAACAGTCATGCTGACTTTGTTAGCAGCTGAAAAGGTGTTAGTAGTGGAGTAGTTTCTGGAGCAAAAGATGCACCCCAGTTACAAGCATTGCCTGTGTTAACAGTGATATTGTCTTTGTTAACAGCGGGAGAGGTGCTGTCAGTAGCAGAACAGTTTCTGCAACAACAGATGCACCCCACTGTCATCATCGCTGCCTACAGACAGGCCCTGGAAGACAGCCTGGAAGTCCTCAGGAACAAAGTCTGGTGAGGATGTTAGAGTGTCATCTTTTGCTGTACGTTAGACTTCGATGGATGAATGTAAAACCTTTTTGCTGCCCCTCCTGTACTTTGCAGTCGTCTGTGGAAAGTTGTGACGGAATTGATCTCAGTAGCAACAAACAAGTTTTAGAGAGTTGTACAGATTGTTGTTTTTTGTTTGGTCTTTTCTTCATGAATGTTACGTTCATTGCATTTGCAGCAGCCATCGTTGTAAGCTAAAGTGTGGAAATGGTTCTTTCTTTCTTTTGATGTTTCATACAGTCATAGTGTAAAAGAAATGTGTCATCTTCTGATGGATCATTGAAAGAAAATAATTTATAATGTAATTCTCTGCTCTTCATCAGACTTGTTGTGTTTCTTTTGTTTTGAGTACACTGCTGGGTTATTTATTTCTATGGACTACAGGAGCTTTGATGTGTGTGTGTGATCTTTTTCTCTTGTTGCCACAGAATTTGTGTGTGATACGTGTGTGTCCATAATTTCAGCATTTCAGTGGACCCCAAAGACAGACAGCAGATGTTGAACATTGTCAAAAGCTGCCTGGGCACAAAATTCATCAGCAAGTGGTAGGTGGACACATCTTTACTCTATAAAAAATCTCGCTCTCACTCTTGCACTTCATGTTACTGTGTACACATTTACATCTGCAATTTTACTAGTAATAGCTATGCAACAGCCAAAAATTGCTCTATGCCTCTGACTGAATGAAGTGTATCAAATTAAAGGGCTTTTGAAGCTGAATCCATCGCAGTTTATTTCACTCAAATCGGATCAATAGTTTGGGAGATATTCACATTTTAAGTTCCAAAAATCAGCTCAATTTCGGGACAGTCCTTTACTAGGACAATGAAGGATATGAAGGCAAAAGGGTGGACCTGTGGAAAGCAGCAATAATAAGGGTTTATGTACATAAAATCTGAATGACTCAAGTCATTGGTATTAAAGTTGGTGAATTTATATTTTGGGACATGACGAATCCAAAAATGGTGAAAAAAAGTGCCTCACAATCCAATTTCAAAAGATAATTAGCATACTGTTATGTAATAACTAATTAAGTGTAGTAATTAACTGATTTGTGCATGTTCACAGGACTTACAGATTTTAAACAAGGAAATTTAGATAGACCAGTAGTGTACACCACTTCTCAGCATAGAATCTAACCCAATTTGATCCCTCATATGCATAAATTACATAACAAACTCGTTACTGTTCCTGGTTGTTTAGATACCATAATTATCCCTGAAACAATCTTCAAAATCTGCACATGGGGTTTCTTATTTGTGGTAACCTTGTTGAAATTTGTACCTGTAGCATTAGCAGATCACTGATGTGCAATCTAATCTGCATAAATTAGCATAACGAGCATCTATAAATTTTTCATAAATTGTTTATATGAAGTTACCTGCCACATCTACCAGAATACTGAAATTCAGCTCCTGGAGCTTTGCCATTATAGTAAATTGACTGAAATGGTGTCAACCTTGTGAAGTAATTCAGTATATTTGCATAAATTAGCATATTAATAAAACATGCTAATTTAATTCAGTTTCTTTTCTTTTTTTAACTAGAACTTTAAGATTTTTAGTTTCAATGTTGTTTTTTGTGTTGCAATTACCACAGGTAAACAGGATCAATCAATGTCAATTTGTGTTCATATCATTACCATAATATAACAAACAAGCTCGTTAGGCTAATTTATATGCAAAAATATATACCTATCCACACAATATCAGCATTTTGTCCAATTCACCCTCACCAAAAAGCAGTCATTCACACAGTCACACAATGATGACAAAAATAATTGCTCCAGTTTTTATAATTTTAATGATTCACCAACTGCCATAAAAAATTCATGATGACACTGTGGTCTTCTAAGTTCTATATAAATCCATCTGGTCTGCCTGGGTTTGGGCACAGCTGCATCACTCTCACAAAAGGCTCTAGAACCTGCAACCACACAATAAAAGAAACAATAAAAAAAGAAAAAACTGCTAAATGTTTGGATCATTATATGAAAACAGTTATTAAAGTTAATATAAATAACATGACAAATAAATTAAAAATAAAACTGATATTTTACTCCACTTGTTTACACTTTTTAATCTTGTTTTATTAATTTATTATTATTATTATACATCATGAGAAATGCTGGCACCCACCCAACCAAAAAAAAACACCAGATTTTAAAAAATTTCAGTTAAAAATAAAAAGAAGACTGAAGAGACACTTAATTAAGTCTGCAAAGCAACTCACTACCTGAAACTGAAAGTGCCATAAATATTAAATCTGGACAAACAAAAAAATCACTGATATAAGTTTCAAAGGGGGAAGAAAGAAGAATCTTTAAAAAGTCCAGACCAATGTAAATCAAAAAAAAAAAGCATTGATTAAATGTGACACCCCTCGGCTGAAGAAATAGACCTGCCCGTAGTAAAAATCCAGGTCCGATAAAAAGCACTCTGGGTGCGGCCATTACTGAGGCAGGAGTGACCAGTAGCTGGAGATGGAATGTTCCAAGAACGATCCACAAACTTTTATAAACTTAACCAAATACCTGACGGAATAAACAAATCAGCTGAATATTCCTCAAGTCAGTGTGTTTAGCTTTAGTTTTAGTGCTTTTACTGCACTTAAATGAGAGGTGCTTTGTATTTTTAAGTCTCCTCCATCTCGCTTGATCTGGAGTCCGACGAACGCACGCGATGCGCAGGCCGAGTTTGAGAGATTTTTTTGCCACATCGTCATCGTTTTAAGGCTATTACCGTCGTATTTTTCAACAAAACCACTAGTGAAATACATGCTCTTGTAGATAAAAGAACACAGAATAAGCCTGTGGGTGAACTTTTTTCCTAATTGACCAATTTTAACAAAATATTTGAGAAAGAAATTACAACAACCGTACTTACCGCCATTACGCTGTTTTCATAGACCGCATCAAAAAAGTTCACATACCGCACGAAAGAGCGTTCTTTCTTCTGATTGGCTGTAAAGTTTAAGCCTTGTACGTCATCATTTGCGACGGTACGAGGAGTTCGAAGAGAGCCACCCGAAACAGTGTCCTTTCGGAAATCGGTCCACGGCGCGAGGCCGGCCGCTCAACCCGTAAAATGACGGTTTTTCAAAGATTATACTACTTTCAAAGGCATGAAATAAAATAACACACAGTGTAGGCTGTAGAATATTCATTCACTCAAACGATAACACAAGCATGCAGGATGAAAAATGCAGTTTTAACTATGCATTTTCGATTTGAAGTGATGCACCCCCCCGGAATCCATAGTGTCCCAGGTTAAGCACAGAGGCTTTTGCATAGCTACTAGTAAATAATTTAAATCTGATATGCATGAATTATTGTGTAAATGTTTAAAGTTTTACAGTCATGGATGTGAGACGATGCCAGCAAGCTATAATTGTGTAAACAGTGACGATGCTTTGTGTACCCAGGATTATTGTGTGAATGTTTAAAATTTTACAGTCGTGGATGTAAAACAGTGCTAGCAAACTAGCGTTAACAGTGACAGTGCTTTGTGTACCCAGGATTATTGTGTAAATGTTTAAAGTTTTCCAGTCATGGATGTAAGATTGTGGCAGCAAGCTGTCGTTGTGTTAACAGTGACGATGTTCTGTGTACCCAGGATGGACCTGGCCTGTCAGATTGCTCTTGACGCTACGTGCACTGTGTACATGGAGGAGAATGGCCGCAAGGAGATTGACATCAAGCGCTACGCCAAGGTGGAAAAGGTTGGTGCCAGTGGTAATTTAAGAGAAGCTGGAGTTTTTGGGTGGTTTTCAGGCATCGCCTGTTGTTATGCTTGCTGGCACAATGTAGACTGGTTACAGTCCAACCAGTGCTGCACTCTTTTATAATTATCATGGGGGAAAGAAACCAGACAGGGCATCTTATTGCATGTGTGAGCAGCTCACAATAATGCTGAAGCCTGTGTGCTTCCGGTTGCACTCTTTTTATGATTATAGTAGGGGAATGAAAAACCCACTGAACATCTTATAATATTGCATATGTGAGAAGCTGACAATGATGTTGAAGCCCACATGCTTCGGGTTGCACTTGCTGAGGATCACTCCCAGGGAAGTAACTGGCAGTGACAGCTGTGGTATTTCTTTGCTCAAATCCCTCCACCATCCCCCAGCTCAAACCCTCACACCCATGTTTATTTTCTCCTTGCTCAAAGATTTAATTGTGTGGTCTGTTTGGCAGCAAGAGTGTGCGTTGAGCTTGGATTGCGCAGATGTACAATGTGTCAAGTGTGTTGGTGGTCTCATCGACACAGCACGTCCTTATCTTGTGTCTTGTGCGTTTGCTCAGATCCCGGGTGGGAGGATGGAGGAGTCGGAGGTGTTGAAGGGGATCATGCTCAACAAAGATGTCGTGCATCCCAAAATGCGCAGGTGAGAGGAAAGAGGTGGCCCAAATGTTGTGAGTCGTTTTGGGTGTTGATGTTGGCACTTTCAGGAGTGACCACTTGGTGTGATAGGAGTTGGAATGATGTTCAGAACTTTCGTTCTACTGAACTCCGTGAGGAAACCCTTTTGTCTGACCAACTCTGGCGAGCAGCTGGAACAGCTAGCTGTCTGCTAATTTAAGAGTGTGTGTATGTGTTGCACTGATGAGCATGTTGCCATTTTCAGGTAGCAGTTTAAAAGCATTCTTACTGTTTAAAAACGGGAGCGTTTCATGCTTTTTGTTCAGTTGTTTTCTGCATACTGTTTTGGGGGTGTTAGAGGCAAAGTTGAGGTAGCAGACGCCTGGTTGCTGTGAAATGATGGATGAATGACAATTTACATACAGTGCATAAAAACATTCCATGCAAAACCGTGCATGTTCACAGCGCACAGCTGTTCCACAGGCTTAAAATTGGGCGCTTTAGTAGCTCACTGGCTGAGCTATTTTTAGCTCCCCCACATAGCTGCTCTGTCAGTGGAATCTAGGTCAGTACCAGCAATGGTCAGTACTAGCCGGCTGCTTCTAATTTTTAACTTATGGGCTGCTGAGTGTACACGGTGCTTTCTGTATTTTAAGTGAGTGTTTCCAGTAGTGAACATATTGATGTTGTGATGCATGTTTGCTGTTTTTCAATGTTGCTTTGTTTTGTACGTTTTATGTGTGTACTGTGCACATTTTCATAGTTTGCATGAAAGGCCCTCTTGCCAAAATGATATACTGTTTACACCCTCTGTGAGTTTTTCTTTGAGAGTTGGGCCTGATTTTAAATGAGTGCTTCCTGTAGCAGATATATTAATGTTGTGATGTATATATGTTGTTTTGTTGAGAGAAAAAAGCAGCACCTCACAATATTTGTCTACGTTTCGTACTTTTTGTGTGTGTACTGTGCAAAATGTGATGTTTTGTATGATTTTTGCATGAAATGGGTTTGTTGCAGCATGAAAACTAAAACTATTATGCCAAACGTATTTGGTGTCTGTGTAAACTTCAAAATCCGAACTTTTCAATGGTCTGCTGTACAACTCTGTGGTGAGATGGCGCTGGGAAAGGGAGGGGGTGAAAGATGGCTGCTATAATTTACTGCTGGCAGCAGCAGCAGCATGTCCGTGGCCGGACCGCTCAGCTATCGGATATCTCAAGTGGGGCCACCTGCGTAGCTGACCTAGATTCTGGGGCACTGGCTTTAACTAAAGAGGCGTCTGGGAACAGCCGTGAGCACCAAATACACACAGTGCATACATGTAAGCTCTCGCAAGCTAAAAACTCCCAAAGGACACTCATACCAAAAAATGCCAACTGTTTCAGACGGATAGAGAATCCACGCATCATGCTGCTGGACTGTAACCTGGAGTACAAGAAGGGGGAGAGTCAGGTGAGTGACCACTTACTGTTTGTACATGTGCAGTCAGATGCCCTGAAGAAGCTTCTTTGCAGTAAAGTTCTGCTAGAGAAAGAGGGATCAAAATCTCCATATACTGTTTTGGTGTAGTTTTGTTCTTTAAAGATTGATTTTGTTGTTGGGAAGAAGTTATGATCCAGTCCACTGTGTGAAGAAGGCTTGATTGTGTTTCCTTCCTCCTGCTTGCACTTTTCTCTTACAGTTTGTAGTGAATTTTTATAGTTTTAGTTTCTTAAGTGGCACACAGAGTTAGACTGCTGACGCTTGATGTCTTTACCTTGGTCAAAAAAACAAAAAGAAAAAAATGTGGAAAGATAATGTGCAGAACTAAAGATGTATTTGTCATCTTGGCATCCGGTTGAAGTCTCTTTTGTGTTTGTTGCAGACCAACATTGAAATCACAAAGGAAGAAGACTTTGCGTGAGTGATTTTTCTAATCTTATTATGTTTAGTGGTTCATATCGGCCAAAAGAAAACAAACTTTTTGCTTTTACGTGGAGGCATTTATGGGAACAACATGAAACCCATTCCTTCAACTTTTTATCAGAATCAGTGGAATTTTAAGTGCACTTAGCATTAAAGACCCCCACTCCCCCCCCCCTCCCCAAAGAAAGACTTAAGATCTATGATGACACCAAACAACAAACCAGCCTCAAACTGACTTTGCATGCAAGTCCACGAAAGAAGATGGTGCAGTCACTTTGGAAAACATAATTCAGATTTTCATTTTCATTTCAAGATGCTGCACACAAAATTATTGTAAAAAAAAGACTCGGCAATCAGAACAAAAAGCTCATGAGGCAATGCCCAGCAGATCAAGCTTTTTTAAATTGTGAATTTTTGCTGCAAGATCCTTCAGTGGAGGAGCAGTACACCCAAAAGATGTTGCTGAGATCTTGGCCTTGGCCTTTGGCTTTGTAATGTTGTGTGTGCAGAATCTCATAGACAGAAGAGGAGTACTTTGAGATGCGTGAATGGTTGACAGGGCGTAAAACACCAAGTTACTTACTTGAGATGCACGACCATGTTGTGACTTTGTGGTTGTGTTCAGCACTGTGATTTTGTGTGTTCAGCCCAGTGATTTTGTGTGTGCTTTCAGCAAGATCCTGCAGATGGAGGAAGAGTACATCAGGAAGATGTGTGATGAGGTAGTTGCCTTCAAGCCAGACCTGGTGATTACAGAGAAGGGCGTGTCCGACCTTGCCCAGCACTTCCTGATCAAGGCTGGCATCTCGGTCCTACGACGTGTCCGCAAGTCCGACAACAACCGCATTGCTAGGTGAGCCACAGATTGGACAGGTTCTGTGTTGTTGTTATCTGTCTCGTGTCCGCAAGTCCAACAACCACATTGCTAGGTGAGCCTCAGATTGGATGGTTTCTGTATTATACATGTCATGTCCTCAAGGCTGACAACAACTGCATTGCTAGGTCAGCCTCTGATTGGACAGTTTTTATATTATCTATGTCTCTAGCTCATTTCGTTTTGGTAAACATTCTGCTTGTTGTGTAATGTGATGTTGTAATAATCCTAACATAGATGAGATGGTTCTGTCTTTTACTGCTGCCAAACAAACCTTTTAGGGACCAAAAAGCTGTAGAGGGCATGCTGAGGGTCTGTATAAATTTGCCCAGAAGTTATTTTCTGTGAAAAGAAACCAGTGTAGTTACGTGAACTGGAATTGGAATGATGTTCAGAACTTTCGTTCTACTGAATGTTTCTTGTGAGGAAAACTAGTCTGCTGACCAATTCCAGAGTATGCAATGGTAGAGCTGAAAATGGTGCCTCAACTGATGTATTTTGATATGAGAAGTGTCACCAAACCTACATTTGAAAACCATCAGCTTTCTCAAAGATACGCTTCTGCAGTATTAGCTGCATTTCTTGGAGGGCCATCTTTGTAGTGAAGTTTGTGAATCCTTGAGGACATTTTGTAATTAGTCCAGAAATGACGCCTGATGCTGATTCACCTGGTTTGATTTCAGAGCTTGCGGTGCAACCATCGCCAACAGAACAGACGAGCTGAAGGAAGAGGACATTGGCACTGGCTGTGGACTGTTTGAAGTGCGCAAGATTGGTGACGAGTAAGGCTGATCTTTTTTCTCTGCACTTCACTCTGTGCTGAGCTGTTAAACCTGCGTCAGCTCGCTCTCTGACCACCGTGTGGTGTTTTGTTTGCTGGAATAGTGGGTTCTGTGCTGAGCTGTTAAGGGGGGATATGGTAGTGCAAATTGATTTTTTTTCTTTGTCAAATCAAGATTTTGCATTTAGGGTCATTTGAAAGACCTTACATTGTAAGTTTAAAAAAGTATAATTATATGTTGTTTTCGACACCTGTTGCCATGGAAACAATCAAAGATGGCCGCCAAACAACCTTTTTTAAAATCCCTACTCCTCCAAAGATAATGCACATAGAACAAAACTGCCTTTTGAACTTTAATTAAGAACACAATATCAAACTTCATACAGAAGGTTTTATGGATATCTTCATTTTTGACTTTTTACAAATATTTTACATAAACATCTGGAAAATTCAGTGATTTTTATATATTCCATGTTACATAAATACAACAATTTTCACTTTATCAATAAAACCTTCTGTATGAATCAAGATAAATGTATAGAGCAACACCATGTCAAGTTTCAAAGCTGTATCTTTATTACAACCAGAGCCTTAGGAATTTTAAGCTGAAAATATGCAACAAAAAGTAAAGTAACAGAAAACGATGGAACAAAGTCATCATCACCGTGTGCTTGTATTCCCAACATCATGATCACTTGATTGTCTCCAGTACTGCTTTCGTGGCTAAATACAACCATTCTTGGGTTGACTTCATACGCTACGTTCTTCTTGTCACTGAACTGCGTTCGTGGAGACGACATTTAAAATTTCTTGTACTCGCAAAGATCGCAAGTCAAAGCTAGCTTTGATGCGAATCGAGCCCACTGATCCGATCCCTCACACACTGAAATGTACAGTCCGGTTTCTCCACAAGTTGGGCACGAAACGTCAGTCAGCAAACAAGTCAACTGGAACACATGAGCAGTAATCCAAGATTGTTCCATTCCATCTGCAACACGATCTGCAGCTCCCATCATCTCCAAAAAAAAATTCACCCGAGAGGCACCCCACCACTTTCGGTTCACACAGCGTGTCTTCACGGTCATTCACCCTCACTTTCTTCTCAGCTTTCGCCGTTCGATATAAAAGCACTTTGTCATGAGTCCGCTTATTTTGCTTCCGTGGCATCTCTGGTATTGATGGCAATACACAGTTTCGGGAAAAAAGTGTAACTTTAGGGAATATTTGCAGAAATACTTCGTGAATCGATTGAGCTGGTCAGATTTGTTGACAAATTATCACCAAAACGGAAATCGAGTGCAGTGCATTGTGGGAAGGCCGAGTACAGCCGAGCGTGGCCGGAGTCTTGGTTCTGATTTCTGATTGGTCGATTTCAGAATCCAATGATGTCATGCTGGTCACTACTCCATATAAGGAGATTTCCGTTGAAAATCAAGGGTCGGAAACGGCGGGAAATCTATTTATGGTCGGTCTCGGCGATTATGACGACGAACTTGGAACAAAGAAGAGAGGTCGACCTTTCCAACGATACCAAACTTGACCTACTTTTCGCTCGACTTGGGGCCGTCGGCAAGGGTCAAACAATGTGCTTTTTTCCCCAAAATAAATTCAAAACAACGCGACAAACTTTGATAAGCACTCTTTATTGGCACAGTTGAAGGCATTAAAAACAATTTTCATGCAAAACATGGCTGAAAATGTGTTTAATAGGTGTCAAAGAGACGTATGTGCAGGAAAAAAAAAAAGTGACAAAAAACTTTTTGGGTCAAATTTGCACTACCGTATCCGGCCTTAAACCCTCATCAGCTTGTGGAGAAAGTTAGTATGACTGATGTGCCCATTGGCAAAGTGAAATGATTTTCTGAGTGCCTCATATGTGCTTAGTGTTCTAGGATGAGTGACAGCCTGGAACCCCTTATGCTTTATTTGAGAAAGAAACAAAACGTCCTTTATTATGTTGTTGTTTTCTTGGAAATAGATGGAGGAGATTTCTTTCCACGTACGAGCAGGTTGGCCTGAGTGCAAGGCTTGCCTGGTAAGTAGGCAGATGGACTCCAGTTTAAATCTGCCTCACATCGCCCTTTTTTTTATCTTTCAAAGCTGTGATTTTAAGCAGACTGTCATGAGTGGTCTCCACAACTGGCTTTGTGGTGTTGTAAGTGCCTTTCTGCTTACTTGAGATGAATGTTATTGTGTCTTTGTGATACGGAGTTGGAATGATGTTTAAGAACTTTCGTTCTACTGAAATTCATTGTGAGGAAAACCTCTCTGCTGACCAACTCTAAAAGATGCAACATTTGGCTTGCTTCACATTAACTGAGAACATGGTCATGGCCTGACCCTGTGCACTTGAAAGGATGTTACAATCCAGCCTGAGGGCGCTGTGTGCGTGTGCTGGTACCTTGCCTTTCTTTTGTTGCTTGATAGATTTGTGTGTGTGCAGGTGTTTTACCTTTCTTTCGTTGCTGTGCTGCCTGACAGCTGTGTGTGTGTGTGTGCGCGCAGGTACTTCACATTCCTGGTGGAGTGCAAGGACCCCAAGGCGTGCACCATCCTGCTGCGAGGGGCCAGCAAGGACATCCTGTCAGAGGTGGAGCGCAATCTGCAGGACGCCATGAACGTTGCTCGCAACGTCATGATCGACCCCTACCTCTGCCCGGGGGGTGGGGCATCTGAGATGGCCGTGGCTCAGGTAGGTTTGTGGGAACTTGCTGGATGTAACGGGGTCTCTTTGTCTTGGCCGCTTGTCACTGGCAGTTCTGCATTTTGGTGAATTTGTGCTTGATGTTTGTGGATTGGGAGAGTTCTGCTGCCTCAGACTTTCAGCTGCATTCTGTCTTCAGTGGTGCATGTTGACGGCCAGTTTGGCTGTGTTTATGGTACAGCGTGGTAAAAGCTTTCTGAAAGTGTGGCTGTGAATGTCAGGAAAGCCACTGAGAGTTTCCATGTCCATGATCAGTGTGGGTGTTCTGTGCAGGCCCTGAATGAGAAAGCCATTGAGAGTTTCCATGTCCATGATCAGTGTGGGTGTTCTGTGCAGGCCCTGAATGAGAAAGCCATTGAGAGTTTCCATGTCCATGATCAGTGTGGGTGTTCTGTGCAGGCCCTGAATGAGAAAGCCATTGAGAGTTTCCATGTCCATGATCAGTGTGGGTGTTCTGTGCAGGCCCTGAATGAGAGTTTCCATGTCCATGATCAGTGTGGGTGTTCTGTGCAGGCCCTGAATGAGAGTTTCCATGTCCATGATCAGTGTGGGTGTTCTGTGCAGGCCCTGAATGAGAGTTTCCATGTCCATGTTCAGTGTGGGTGTTCTGTGCAGGCCCTGAATGAGAGTTTCCATGTCCATGTTCAGTGTGGGTGTTCTGTGCAGGCCCTGAATGAGAGTTTCCATGTCCATGATCAGTGTGGGTGTTCTGTGCAGGCCCTGAATGAGAGTTTCCATGTCCATGATCAGTGTGGGTGTTCTGTGCAGGCCCTGAATGAGAGTTTCCATGTCCATGATCAGTGTGGGTGTTCTGTGCAGGCCCTGAATGAGAAAGCCAAGTCCATCACCGGGGTTCACCAGTGGCCCTACCGTGCCATCTCCCGCGCCTTGGAGGTCATCCCAAGGACGTTGATCCAGAACTGTGGGGCCAGTACCATCAGGACCATCACCGCTCTCAGGGTCAGTGGTCTTACCTGGGTCTTTTGGCTTGTGCTGAGGTTTAGTATAAGAGATGGAAGACTGCAGGTTTTCGGTATTGGAATGTGCCTCTCATTCTTGCACTGTCTTGATTTCCCAGAAGAGAGAGACCTCGGTAACTTTGAAGATAGGTGAATGTGTGGGGAGAGTTTCGTGGATGTTGGTTGGCAGATCTTGGCTGCTGTCTTCAGAATGACCCCCCTGCCTTCAGTGGCCAGACTAACGGGGAGTGTGATGCAGAGACAAAGACATGCTTGTGTGCATAAACCTCTCCGCCAGGCTCTGAGTGTTTGAGTTCTTTGAGAGGAATGTAGTGTTATTGTAACCGCCAAAACAGTGCTACCCTCCTGTAGTGCTTGACCCGCTATCAAATATTTGATAAATTGATAACGTTTTGAGCCGTTAGAGTCTTGCTACTCAATCCATGGGTTTCACCATGACCGTTCTAACCCTCCACAGGCCAAGCACGCTCAGGGGCAGAACAGCACATGGGGCATCGACGGTCAGACGGGAAACCTGGTGGACATGTCGGAGTTTGGGGTGTGGGAGCCCCTCACTGTCAAACTGCAAGTCTACAAGACGGCAATCGAGGTGAGTTTTCAGATGACATAACTGCTACGTCAGAAGTGAAGTAAACGGAAGTTCTCAAAGTCCTGGAATTTGAGATGAAAAGACTATTGTTTCATACTTTCATCGGTTAATGATCTTGTAAAATCATATGCTTATGCACCTTGGGGTGTGTAGAATTGCTTGCTAGCCATGATTGCACAATTTTTTTAAAGTGTTATTTTTATTGGTGGTTCATTATCATTGCTGGCTTGATTTGCAGTTGTACTATCCAGATCCTTTAAAAGATTTTTTCTACATGTACTGTCCACATCTTTTTTTAATTTTATACCTGCATTTCTTAGCTGTTGTGACTGATAGGTTATTGTACCGTGTGTGGAGCTCGGTTTTGAAAGAGGAACATGCACAATATAAATTTCTACAATTTATTATTATTATAAATGGACAGTGGCAGAGAGCCATGGGTGGTTTTCATAGGGAGCCATCTGACCTGCTTGGCATGTGAGGCGTTCATTGTGTATAACTGAGGACTTGTGCTCACCAATAGCTTCCCTTCTCCATTTCAGACGGCCATCCTGTTGTTACGTATTGACGACATAGTGTCCGGCACAAAGAAGATGGACGCTGCCATGGGTGGAGCCTCCAAGCAGCAAGCACAGGCTGCCTCGGCTCCGGGTCCAGGGGGCGATGAATGAGAACTGTGTCCGTTCGATAGGTAACAAACAGCTGCTCTCTTTCTCAGTCCTCGCCACCTGAAACCATTCAGCCTAATCCTGCTTGACCTAGACAAAGCCAGGTGATTGGTCCCGTTCTGCCTAAAACACTTGGATAGTTTGTGCTTGGAGCCCTGTCTTCCACCTAGGGTTATGCTGGGGCTAATAGAGCAGAGGGATGTGCATCAGGCCCCCACTCCCCCTCCTCCATTGACACACACACACATCCCACTCTTAAAAGCACGTTTCATCGTCAAGCCTTTTTTCTCTGAACACACTAGAATTGTCAATTATAAAACGGGCACCCTGAAAATCTGATGGTTATTTGTGAGAGAAAACTTAGAAGCAACGTTAAATTAGGGTGGCATCAGTAGTTATTGACAGGCAGGAGGCTGTCTGGAAGTTGGCTGATGCATGAGGTCCAGTGGGAACAGGTGTAACTTAAGCAGGATTAGACCCTTTGGTCTCTGCCGGATGTGGCCATCTTGCTGATGGCGAGACCATGGATTAGGTGGAGTGGGACTGGGACACCCACCACTCCCTCCCCACCCACTATCCCACCCACCCACCATTGTGTACAAGAGAAAGGTTGCATCTTGAGTGGACCATGGCTGATTGAAATGTGTCATTCAGTACATGTGCGCTCTGCTTCTGCAGGCATTTTGCATTTGAAATGTTGTGTGTGACACGTGGTTTGAAATGTCCGACCCCATTTGAAGTTAGTGAGACCAGTTAGCCTTTTGAGGGAAATGTTTGGACTAGCTTTGTTACTGGTTTGGGGACTAGCTTTGTTACTGATCTGGCGTTGTGCTGTTTTGCAGTTGCAGCAGTGGGCTGCGGAAGTCTGCACAATGCAAAAGAAATCTAATCCTACAGAAGTTGGAACTGCATTCTTTTCTAAGGGCATTGCTATACTTTTGCGACCTAAACTGACTGCAGACATTTTGAAACCTGTTTTATACTATAGCGCAAATGGTGAAAAGCAAGGAAAGAAATCTCCCCCTTCCCGTGATGTATGTTCAGTTCAACAGATCAAAATTCACTTTATGTCGTGGATATTCGTTATCAGTTACCATTTTCTTCTGTGCATCTTGTTCACTCCTTGCTTTGTAATCTGGTGTGCGTTATCATTTACATGTGACATGAAATTTATTATGCACTTTTTTCTTCTTTTTTTTTAATAAAAAGAATCAAATGTTTTTGTGTGTGTGTTTGTGTGTGTGAGGGAGAATAGTGGGATGAGTGATGGGTTTACACTATGTGGTGACACAAAATTTAATGGCCCTGGCAATATTTAAAGTATACAGTCCACTAAAACTGAAATAGAAGTCATTTTGTGAAAACAGCGTGTATGGCAGCGAACCACGTTTTTGTGAGAGAAAAAAATGAGCCCCAGCTTCTACCACAGACATACACATGTACCATTCCAAACGTGTGCATCCGCAGTCGCGTACGCACACACACACACACACACACACACGCTTCATTGCATGGAACCTTAAAATTCTGCATTTAAAACTGAAAGCACTGGGTATAAAAAAAACATTCATCTTTGCCAGTGGCACTTTTAGTCTGACCAGACAGCAGGTGCTGAAGGCAAGAATTAAGAGGATGTGTTTTGTTACTGCCATTGAAAAGCTGTGATGGCATGTCACTGAAAGGCAGATGCCACATCAGAAGATTACATGGTCAATGGCTCTTGCATTCCTGGAGGTCAACTGTCCTTTTTATGGTTTTCTGATCACAGCCATAGAAAAATCGTAATTGTGATGGGAAGATGAAGTCGGAACAAAACTGTGATGGTCCGAAATCAGATTGTTCTGGACTTCCAACTTGGAAATTTGACCGATGGCTATCAATGGCTCATGAATAAGCATATAACTAGAAGATAAACCAAAAGAACAACTAATAAATTCACATCAACTATTACGTTAACTGAAACAGGGTCCAAGGGAAACGACCGATGCCTCCGTAAAAACTCCACATACACCTAGCTTCTTACTTCCCTTTAGCCAGTGACTGCTTTCTTTTCAGCTGGAGGCCATGATTTCAGTCACCTTCAGTATGTGTATGTATCTGTGTAACGTCTGTGCAATGTGTGTAGGCTTATGTATCTATGTGTACATGTATCTGTGTGGTGTGTATGTGTGTGTAAATAGTTTACAACAACAAATAATTCAAACCCGCTCGCAATTTTTTTTTTTTTTATCCTCGACCATTCTGATTTTGAAAGAGCCTACATACATACTATTATGAACCCAACATCCAGTACTGATGGCATAGAAATATCCGGCATTAAGTATCTGAGAGACGTTCAAAACCTGACACTGAGGATGCACAAGCGCATTATCTTCGTCTGTCCGCTCCCCGGACCAATCCGTGGAATTGAGAGCTGATGAAAGAGACGATGACATTTCTCAGTGGATGAAAAACTCGGAGCGCTGCTAACCATCTCTTTGTGTCAGTGTTGCCTGGCACCTCGCGGACTCCACAGGAACATTCCTTCCTAAGCAGTTATAAATGATCGAAACAGTGCATTCGAAAAACGCTTGACTGTAGCAACTCCTCATAGATCTAGGTTTATTCGGAATACTGCAAATTTAGTTTTTGTGACTGCAAATAACAACAACAACAACAACAACAACAAAACTTATTTCTTGAAGTCCTATTATTTTCGGTGCAAGTTGCTGACATATGTTGTTAGCATGATAATTGTCAGAACAGTCTGATATCACTTATATGAAAAGACTTTAAATAGAAAAGTGAGAAGAAGAAAAATGTCTGCTCTTTTCTAAACTGGAAATAATAGAGCCGCTTTTCTGCCGCATTTTGTCCTGGTTCACGCGCGAAACGAGGTGTGTGAAGCGAGCTTCGTGTCTTATAAATGAAGAAGAGAGTCTGACTGCGGATGGGGGCGGGGATAGCTCAGTGGTTAGAGCGCCGGACTCGTGATTGAAAGGTCGCGGGTTCGAATCCCTGCTGGAACGGCGGGAGAATTTTCTTCTCCAGGGTCGACTTTCTGTGCTGACTCTTATTTCGGTATCCGTTCCACCCCCGTGTTACCACAGTAGCACGTAAAAAATCCCGGTCATTCTGCCAAAAGTGCAGGTGGCAGGTTACAGCTAAAACACGCATACACCTTACGTATGTGGCTTTTATTGAACCGTGCTTCGGCATTGGTCACAACTTGTCCCTAATATGTCCAATGACATCTGAGGACATTAAGCATCAACTCATCATCATCATCATCTGACTGCGGATGTGTGTCAGCCAGTGTCACACGTGGTGTCAAAATCTGACTGCGGATGTGTGTCAGCCAGTGTCACACGTGGTGTCACAATCTGACTGCGGATGTGTGTCAGCCAGTGTCACACGTGGTGTCAAAATCTGGCGCTCGACCCGCCGAAACTGTTGAGACAAAACTTGGTACGACGATTCCTATGTGGCTATGGGTAACACCTCTGTTGATACACATTAACACGGTGAAGTTCCAGATCAGTGAAGCGAACGAGTCGTTGTATGCAGTAAAATTAGGGTGATATAAGCTTATCTGCGTCCCTGTTTGTTATGCAGCTCTGTGGTGTAATGGTTAGCACTGCCGGTAGACCGGGTCTCACGCTAGCGATCCGGAGTTCAAATCACGGTTGAACCCAACTTTCTTGTGTGTGAGAGAGAGAGAGAGAGAGAGAGAGAGAGAGAGAGAGAGAGAGAGAGAGAGTATCTGTCTTCGTTTTCCTTTTATTCAGCTGCTGTAACACCATCATCATCGAATATGTGTAACTTTTTTTTTTTTTTTTTTTTTCTGTGTATAATTCTGCCTCCGTGTCATCAGCCAATGCGGCATCATTAAAAACAGCTTCAGCGCTCTCAGACCCGTGTCAACTCTGGCCACAGCGGTCATGTCGCTAATAATTATATATACGTCAGGGTACAAATCAATATCGGATCGGATTTCAGATTCTACCGGTAGAAATTAATGTTAGGATTTTTTTTTATTTTTTTTTAAAGGAGAAATCAAAATTCCGATCTCTGCCGATAGGAGTTTGGATTTCTACCGGAGAGGTCCAAATATGGATCACCAGTGAAATAGATTCTGCTGATAACACTTTTATCTGACGAGCTGAAGTCGATGCAAGAGATGAAAAAAGAAGAGAGGGCTGAATGAGCGAACAGTTTATTGATCTAGGCTATACACCAGTGTCAAATTGCTGCACTTCATACTGCGCCGCCCTGCTGTTGGTGACATTAAACAACAATTCATTCCACTTAACTATTGTGGGTACCCAAAACTCTTTCGTTAAGTGTCCTTCTACCTATATGGAATAAATATACTTTGAGAAATCTCTATACGTAATTTGTACAGAGCACTTAAAAGACTAGGTGTTATTAACTCATAGTAATATAATGTGATTACAATTATGTCTTCAGTTCTCTTTTGGTATCACTGTTTCATGTCCACACTCCTTCAGAAAGGGTTACGGTCTACTGGATAAAACATTCGTATTTGTATTCATCTTTGTGGTATGTCGGCAGGGCAGTCAGCTTCAGTGAGCATCCAGTAATGTATTTGCATAATCAAATTCAGAGGTCACGGCGCTACTCTCGCAGCTGTCGAAGCCGCCGTGCCGTTGTCAGCGTTTTGACCTGAATTTCCTACTGGTTCGGATGGTGAATGAAGTGTGTTGAGTGGTTGATACAGTGTGTGTGTGTGTGTGTGTGTGTGTGTGTGTGTGTGTGTGTGTGTGTGTGTGTGTGTGTGTGTGTGTGTGTGTGAGAGTGTGTGTGTGTGAGTGAGTGAATGTGTGTGTGTGTGTGTGTGTGTATGCGAGCGTGCGTGTAGTTAACTGTATCTCAGCTGCAAAGAACGTGGTTCGGCCCGCACAGATTCCGAGATAAAACAGTGCAGGGTTAGGCTGGCCGGGGGGAAAACGGACAGTGGCTTTATGAAACTCTTGGCAATTTGGGCCGCGACACACTTGTCAGAGTTATGACGAATAGCCAAAGGATTGAAAAGGCAATTTTGGGGGGTCCCTGTTTGGATTTAATCAGAAGCCAGTGTTGTGGATGACTCTCTGCTTCTCTCCTCTTTGCCTATCCATCACCTTGCCGGGCCGAGCATATCTGAACGAAACTCGCGTCAAATTAGGGAAATAGTCCATTTTCAGGCCCGAACGTGTTTCCTATCGGGAAGGAAGGGCCGAGGCGTTATCCTAATCTAAATCAACGAAGTACGAAATAAAGAGAAATTTACGTCACTGTGCACGCGGGCCCAAATTGTTTTCCTGCGAGAAAGGGAGTGCTGGATGTCTGGGTGGTCTCGTGATGTGATCCAAATTCTAGCACTCACGTCAGTCCTTGTTTCAGATTTTCCTGTCATTATGTGAATCAGCAAAAGTAATGAGATTGAATGTATCATTTTTATAAGCGTCCTTTGAGGTGCCGTGGCTTAGTAGGTACCGCGCGAATGGCTTGCTTTTCGGAAGATCTGAAGTGTTGAGGAGCTTGAGACACTCCCATCCCTTCGGCACAAAGCAAAGGACATCACACCATCGATCGCCTGGAGCAGAGAGGCAATAAACAACTTCATTTTGTTACTGTCCCATTCCTTCTTCCCTTTTTACACGTTGCTTTTTTACTGCTGTTGTGGTGCCCCCCTCTATGTAGCCTGGACATACTGACTTTGTGTTTATGTGTATGCCTTGTGTATGCATATAATGTTACGGCCCTATGCATAAAAACTGATTTCATTCTTTTTTATTATTGCAGGTAGTTTCCGTTGCAGCTTACAGGAAGCAGTCCCCTCCCACTGCCCCCCCCCCCCCCCGGCCCCCACTCCCCTATCCCAAGAAGCTAATAATTATTCCAGTGTGTCGATGTATGATTATAAAGAAAGCCAGCTGAAAGTTTTTTTGGTTTGTTTTTTAATTCACATTTACGATTTTATCTCTCCAGCTTCAACCGCATTTCCAGCTGAATCGTTTTCTTTGGTTTTTGATTCACATTTTCAACTTTATCTCTACAGTTTCAACCGCATTTCCAGTAAGCAGACAGCGGGTCTGAGTGTGGACTACCTGGGTGCTGGAGAACAGGGTGCAAGGCAATTAAATAAAAGCTGGATGCGTCGGTAAAGCAGCCAGCTCCCTGTTCTGTGGATGAAGAATGGTCCACTGCCGTCTTCACGTGGCGTAGAATACGGAACTAGCTCTTCCTTCTTATGCTTCAGTTTCATTCGATGGAACGCCCCCCCCCGCCCCCCCCCCCCCCCCCCACACACACACCTCCCTCCCAGCCAACCTGCCCCCCCCCCACCCCCCACCCCCGTCCCACTCCGTCTCCTCCTCCCACCCCCACCACCTTTCCCCACCTTTTCCTGTGTAATTTTTTAAGTCGAGGAGAGGAAGACTGAGACGGCCAGGTTTTGACTGATGAAATGAGTGAATGATTTAAAGTGTTGCAGGAAGCGATTAGAGCATTCATTTGACACCAGAACCCCGTCATGCTCTGCTGATCGCTTATCGGCTTTGGGTGTGAAGTTCCTGCAATTGTCTGCACTGATTACAGTCTGGGAAGCCGCTCGAAGGACTGGCAGTTAATTAACTATGGCTGAGGCAAGCAGTAATCGTGTGATGACTCTGTGTGTGTGTGTGTGTGCGTGCGTGCGTGCGTGCGTGCGTGCGTGCGTGCGTGTGTGTGTGTGTGTGTGTGTGTGTGTGTGTGTGTGTGTGTGTGTGTGTGTGTGTGTGTGTGAGTGCACTAGTCTCTGTTCAGCCATGCATGCCATATCGCCGCTACGATAAGCGTGTTGTCTTGGCGCGGAGTGGAAAAAACAATCCGTATCTCTGTTTACGCTTCATTTCTCACGTCGTCTGGACCTGTAGACCTACAGTTTACCTCTCACTGCATCTCCTGATCCACGTCTGTTAACCCACGGATCGCGTGGAGAGTGTATCTCACCAATTGCTTCCGCCCCAAACCACACCCCACCGCCCCCCGCCTCTCTCTCCCTTTGTTTCTGTTTCTTTCTCTGTCTCTCACTCTCTCTCTCTGTCTCTCTCTTTCTTCCTCCCTCTCTCTCTCCGTGATCTCTCTAACCTCTCCCCCCTCCATACCCCTGCCCTCCACTCCCTCTGTCTTCCCCAACTCTCCCCCCACCTCCCCCCTGCCTC
>OY757550.1:19020214-19023498 GCA_963584105.1 Alviniconcha strummeri | reverse complement strand
TCTCTGTCCTGTTTCGGCCATCGTGTCGGCAGTAGAGAGAATGCCGCTGTCGAAAAGGTGACGGCCAAGACGTTAAGTGTGTCTGCTGATTTACTTACGGCTTGGCGGAACTGGACCAATCTCAGACTGGATGAGGGGGTGGGGGTGAGGGGGTGTCGTTGTAAGGAGCGGGGGGTGGGGTAGGGGGTGTGGGGTGCTGGGATGGAGGTTCATGTGAAGGCAACAGTCAAACTCCAAGCACTGGTTTACGACATCCTTCCAACATTGGAGGAAGGTGCCGGAAAGCGATGCTCGGAGTGTGCGCAACAGTTAGACTATAAACTCAACACACAAGGCAGTTAATCAGCACTCAACAGACGTAACACAAGTACAGCTACAAAGACCTGAGTCAATTCTCACCTGGCATGCATGTAAAATAAAAGGTACATAAACTCCACCAGAGGTACATCCTTAGTTGGACTATAAGCTAGAGTCGAGTCGCCTCTGATGTTCACTGATTCTGTTTCGCTGAGCAAACAAGGTCGGTTTATTCGGTTGTTTCTTGGCTTGCTTGCTTGTTTGTTGCTTGCTTGTTTGTTGGCTTGCTTGCAGGTGCCAGAATCTGGTTTACCATCTACTTCAGTTGCGACACGTCGTGATACTGAGGTAGCTACATTTGGCTCCTTGCTTGGTTCGTTGGCCGGAATTTACGGTCACTTACACTTTGATGGCGGAGATCAAAAATGCACATTATTCATTATTTTGTGTACGTGGGTGTGTTGCAGTGGTGATGGCAGCCCCTGATGTGCGTGTGCTGGAACCCGAGTTCAACGCTGTGCCGACCAAAATGACGTACACGAGGGGCGACATGGCCCGGCTGTTCTGTTCCGTCTCACATTTGGGTGAACGAACGGTGAGTGAGTGATATACAGACACAATGACATATTATGACGTGGTTACAATGACGTAGATATGATGATGTACACACTCGGCGGTGTTCGGTCTCACATTTGAGTGAACGGACGGTGAGTGAGTGATATGCAGACACAATGATGTATAGTTATATTATAATAATAATAATGTATTTTATATAGCGCCTCAACAACAATTATATGAGCTCTTAGCGCTGTACAGATCAACAAATGCATTAGAACACACATAAACATGTTACTTAAATTAGCCTAAAACAACAGTTTAAAAAGATAAATTCTCTCTATCTGTACATATTTCAATTCACGCATATTCAAGATTCATTTTAAAGCATAGTATTTAGAATAAAATTACGGTATTATGACATGGTTACAATGACGTAGATATGATGGTGTACACACTCTGCGGTATTCGGTCTCACATTTGGATAAACGGACAGTCAGTGTGTGATATCCATACTCCATGACATAGATATTATGACGTGATTACAATGACGTAGGTATGATGGTCTCCACTGTGTTCGGTGTGACATTTTGGTGGACGGGCGGTGAGTGATATGCAACATAATGACATAGATACTATGACGTGTTTACAATGACGAAGGCATAATGGTGTACACTCTCGGCGGTGTTCGTATTACTGTATTCTGGGTAAGAGAACGGTGAGTGAGATAGAGACAAGGTGACGTAGTTACAGTCACGCAGGTATAGTGGTGTACACATTGGGTGATGTTCGTTGCTTTTTCTGGGTGAACGAATGATGAGTAAAACATGGACTCTGTAATCATGACGCAGACATCACGACGTGACAGTGATGACGTAGATGTAATGGCGTCGTGTATATGACACACGATCTAAATACGAGCGTCGGTCTCACATCTGGGTGAACGATCAGAAGTGAGTAGAGACACAAAAACGTAGATATTATAACAAGGACATGATGACGTCGTTACAATGACGTAAGAATACTGGTTTATACACTGATCGATGTTCGGTCTCACAACTAGGTGAACGAATGGCAGATGAAATGTAGACACGATGACGTAAATGTTATGACGTAGATACAATGACGTAAGCGTGATGGGTACCGTAAGTCACTAAGCAAGTCTTCTCAGCCGCACACGATCACAAGACGATTCGGCGAACGAGCGGTGTGTGAAAGAAGGATATGATGACGTAGGTATCATGACATAGACACGATGGCATAGCTACAGTGAAATAGGTATGATGGTGTATTATGTGAGCGATGTTCGGCCTCATTTATATGTGAATGAATGGTCTGTAAAACAAGGTTCTGTTGTTGTTGTTGTTGTTGTTGCTGTGTGTGTGTGTGTGTGTGTGTGTGTGTGTGTGTGTGTGTGTGTGTGTGTGTGTGTGTGTGTGTGAGTGTGTGAGTGTGTGTGTGAGTGTGTGTGTGTGTGTGTGTGTGTGTGTGTGTGTGTGTGTGTGTGTGTGTGTGTGTGTGTGTGAGTGTGTGTGTGTGTGTGTGTGTGTGTGTGTGTGTGTGCTGTGTTGTTGTTGTTGTTGTTTGGGGGAATATCAATTCAAATTCAAATTCAACTCAAATTCAAAGAAACTTAATCATCCCATGACGGGCTCGTAAAATAATCAATACATAAAGTTAAAAGAACAATACAACAAACATAACACCACCAACAAAAGGGTCTTACTTTAACCATGGTTATATATATAGAACAAACTGTGACGTCATCATAAAATAGTAATGAACTTGTGATCACATACTTGTTTTTGTTTATCACAAGGTAATATTATTAAAACAATTAATTAAAGTACCACGCACAGCAATTAGAACAATATCATGTCGTTGTTGTTGTTATTGTTACACAAACAATCCCATATTTCCTTACTCCGTTATGGATATATCGGACGGAATGGTCGACGATACCAGCTTGTCTTACAACAAGGGTAATATTAATGAAAAAATTTCGGAAAAGAATTGCGTTTCATGTTTGTGTACGTACGTTTCGTTTTGCATTCGCGTATGGCTTACTTTTGTAGATTTCACTTTAAAGTGTTCTGTGTGAGAAAGGTTTGGAATGATGAATTGATGCTTAATGTCCTCAGATGTCATGAGACATATTAGGACAAGTTGTGACCAATGCCGAAGCACGGTGCAATAAATCTTTACGTCCACGGAAACCAGAAGGCTCGTTAGGACGGACAGCACAGGACGTCCACCTCGACTCTCACACAGCTCCTGAACTATGAAGGTTTGGAATTGCACCTACCATGACTTTGACCACCTGACGGAGGCGACCTTGACCCTTGTGCCAGCCAGCTATTGACCCGGTTCGGCGGTTGACAGGACAGTATCTCCTTCAGTGCCACAGCCTGTAAAATTTCCGGGCTGAAAGA